>SJYW01012271.1:26922-59730 GCA_006410735.1 Raphicerus campestris | reverse complement strand
ATATTCAAAAGCAGAGACATTACTTTGCCGACTAAGGTCCGTCTAGTCAAGGCTATGGTTTTTCCTGTGGTCATGTATGGATGTGAGAGTTGGACTGTGAAGAAGGCTGAGCGCCAAAGAATTGATGCTTTTGAACTGTGGTGTTGGAGAAGACTCGTGTGAGTCCCTTGGACTGCAAGGAGATCCAACCAGTCCATTCTGAAGGAGATCAACCCTGGGATTTCTTTGGAAGGAATGATGCTAAAGCTGAAACTCCAGTACTTTGGCCACCTCATGCAAAGAGTTGACTCATTGGAAAAGACTCTGATGCTGGGAGGGATTGGGGGCAGGAGGAGAAGGGGACGACCGAGGATGAGATGGCTGGATGGCATCATGCACTCGATGGACGTTGAGTCTGGGTAAACTCCGGGAGTTGGTGATGGACAGGGAGGCCTGGCGTGCTGCGATTCATGGGGTCGCAAAGAGTCGGACACGACTGAGCAACTGAACTGAACTGAACTGATACCCTTTGGCTTCCACTGACAGACTCTCAGGTTTCCATATCTTTGAAAGCTGCTGTTGTCGCTTCCCTGAATTACCTTTCTCCCAGCCTAGCTGGACTTCTCTTTCTTTCTATCATTGTTTGGAGTCCTGTGCTCTGAACACATCTATGCTGCTCTAAGGCTAGCAACCCAAACAGATGCCTAAGTAGACCTGGTCTTTTCAAAGCACAGTTTGAACTTGTGTCTGCAAAGCTTCTGAAATCTGCATCTGTTCCATCCAGCATTTCTGCTTCAGGGGGCTTATCTCAAGAACTTAATCAGACAGATGTGTAAATATGTCAAATCAGGGATATTTTTATTGGCAGAAATATTTACAACAGTAAAAACATGGAAACAATCAAATATCCAATAATAGGGGATCAGTAAAATAAATGGAGAGTCATCTATACAATGATATAATTAAAATGCACATATATGTCATTAGAATGACATATACAGACTTTTGCTGATGTTTGAAAAATATTCACAATGAAAAAAAGTAGGTTCAGAAGCAAACTGTATAATACAATTTCATTTCTGTTACAATCAGGTTCATTTGTTGATTCAATAAAGTGTATTGAGTGTTTGCTACTTATCACATGCTATAAGAGTTGGGGATATAGCAGTGAACAAAATAAAGATTGTCCATCAGGAAATCACCAATCCATTGACCAGTCTCTGCTGGTGACCACTAACGTCAAACTCTGAGCCTCCATTTTCTCATCTATCAAGAAAGAATAATAAGAGTCATCTACAGAGATGTGAGAAGATTAAACATGAATGAAAATAAGGGTTCAATAAATGTAAGAGAGTGTATTTATCACACCAAAATCTACTACTCCCTACTATTCCCATTTACCATTACTCCCTAAGAAAGAAAGAAAGTGAAGTCGCTCAGTCGTGTCCGACTCTGCGACCCCCATGGATTGTAGCCTACCAGGCTCCTCTGTCCATGGGATTTTCCAGGCAATAGTCCTGGAGTGAATTGCCATTTCCTTCTCCAGGGGATCTTCCCAACCCAGGGATCAAACCTGGGTCTCCCACATTGTAGACAGACGCTTTACCGTCTGAGCCACCATTTACCAGGGATTATTGTGATCATGGGGCTTCCCTGGTGGCTCAGACAGTGAAGAATCTGCCTAGCAATGCAGGAGACTTGGGTTCAGTCCTTGAGTTGGGAAGATTTCTTGAAGAAGAAAATGGCAATCCACTTCAGTATTCTTGCCTGGAGAATTCCATGGACAGAGAAGCCTGGAGGGCTACAGTCCATGGGTTTGCAAAGAGTTGAACACAACTGAGCAACTAACATTTCAAAACTTATTGTGATCTTATGTAAAATCCCTGAGGCTGCATCTCAAGTTTTAGTCTCAACAAAACTATCAAATACCTCATGTGAAAGAAAGAAAAAGTGAAGGTGTAGTCACTCAACCACATCGACTAGGATAAATCACTACTTTCAGTCACTTCGATCAGTTGGTTAGTTAGTCATTCAAGAAACACTTACTGAGCATCTACGATGTATCCTCCCATAGACTCAAAGTTTCTATACCCTTGAGGCCCTGCCATCACTCTGTTCTCTTCTCCTACCACCAGCTTCCCAATGCTGGCCTTCTTGAAATTTCTCAAACACGGCAAGTTTGTTCCCATTTCAGGACCTGCTGCTTCCTCTTCCTTCTATATGTTGTAACTGACACTTTCTATCCTCCCAGTCTCAGTTTGAATATTTCCTCTCAGAAAAGTCCTCAGCATCCTAGGGCATTCTAGACCGCCTGTTCACAACTCAACTCTGGTGTCTTCATAACATTACTATGATCTTAAGATCAAATTTATTTTCTTGTTTATTATCTGTCTTCCTCAATATAATGTAAGCTCCAGGAGAGCAGACACCTACTTTGTCTAGTTCATTGCTATACTCTAGCTCTTAAAACTGTACCTGTAATATAATGGATGTTTAATGAATCAGGTCAGAGGAAAGAATGAAAGGATGAGCCTGGCCCTTTACTAAGGCAGAGGACACACTCATGAACGGGACACGTGTAATTTGTTATAGTCATCACTTTGTGATGTCTAGTTTCTCAGTCCTCCAAAAGGGAACTATTCTTGCCCCTGTCTTACCTGAGAATTCTTTATAGTTTTGAAACTAACATTCATTTAAATATGTACAGCCCCCATCAGATTCTTTCTCCAAGATTATCCTCTGCCAAAGTGCTGAGTAGTTATCTTTTAGGAGTTACAATGGCTCCAAATTTTGATTAAGTGTTTTTCTGGCTTTTAAGATGCCAGGCCAGACTATTAGGCTGTGTTCTGCTACGGCATTACTCAACGCAGTGATTGACTGAGACAGACTTTGTCCTCCACTTACTTTGCAGCTATTTCCTTAGTATTTTGATCCAGGCAAGAAGTATGACATTATTGATTTGCTCTGCTCCACGCACCAACTGCCTCATCTGCAAGAGCAGGAATCTTTATGGCTTCAATAATTTCCCAGAGTGCAGAGAACTCTTATATTTTTGCTTGGTGCTTTGCAATTCTGTAAATTTTTTATGGACTCTGAGGTTAAGTTTTGTCCTTTGCTCTCAGGCTCATGGTCTGCTTGTGCTCTATGAAAGAACCTGACCCCTTTGGTACCCAGTTTTGTTGCATGCCATTCTTATCATCAGACAGGGAAGGAGAGAAGAAAGAGAAATAGATTAGAATAGAATTCTGGAAGAATAGAATTCTATATTCTTTTTACTGGAAAAAAAAAAGCAGCTCAGTAAAGTTTAGTGATTTACCTAAAAGAACCCCTATTAGTAGTGAGTGATAAGTGAGAAACAGTCTTCTGCTTTTGGGACCATCATTGGTGGTTTTCACCAATATTTTGGTTCTCCTCTCTCTGAGCACAAAATAGCTTCCCTTTCTTTGACCCGACCAAGGCCATGAGATTTGCAAGGGCCAATATAATGTGAGTGGAAGTGAGCTATGTCACTTCAGGTGGAAGCCATCCTGAGTGTCAAGATGGTAGTATCTCCATCTACCTGCATCCCTGAATGAGCTCAAGCTCATCAAGCAATGAAAGGTCCAGTTCTCTAGGAAAATATTCAGATCCCTTCACAACTTGACCCTAAGCTTCCTTTTCAGTCTTAACTCTCCACCACTCCACTACCCCTGGAGAGACACTGCTTCCATGTCATTAACCTCTTTCCCTGCACAGATTTATTAATTTTTTGTTTGCACAGTCATTCATTCAAAAATGGTACATTCAAAACATGCTGTGGCTTCCGTGTATCAAACTGTTGCCTGTACTTCTTTATTCATGTTTCAAAGTTCAGAATCAAAATCCTTTCCACCAAGAAGGCTTATCTAACACCACTTCTTACCAAAGCACATTTAGCCTCTTCTTTCTCTGGGTGTTAACATTTTGTAGGTTTTTCTTTTCCCTATTGCGCTTATGGTTCTACAAATATTGTTCCATATATTTCTCTTTCTCACTAGACAGTGAACTCTTTGAAGGTAGGGATCATGCTGGAGTCATCCTGAGCTCCAATGCCTGACTCATAGTCTATGCTCAATAAATATCTAATGGATGGAGGGATGGACCCTGATTCAATGCCACTATTCTGTTTTTGCTTTCAACATCCCAGCAGCATCTTAGCTCTTCAAGGGGTAAAATGGCACCCAGAGTCCCAGAAATATGGTTGAGCTGAAATCTGGGTGTGTCTGATTTATAAACATACCAGGTAAGTTAGTGAGGATGAGGAGCTATTTAATATCTTTGCACCTACCTGGGCAAGAAGCAGCAGACAGAGACTACAATGATGAGCTAATACTTGATAGAAGGCACTTGGAGACTGGCTTGCTTAGGGGAGCAAATGCCACTTAATGAGCAGGAATCACTCTTTCAGAGGCCCTGGAAAATAATTATGCCAGTGGGGATGTTCTCCCTCTCTGCTTATATTTCGAACATAATAAGTCATGAACCACCCTCCTGAGTCCAAGCTTGGATCCCAGTGATAGAATATAATGAGACTCAGGCTGTGCAGCAAGGCCTGTCACTTCTGCAACAACATCAGCAATATTGATCTGTGGAGTAACTCTGAGTCAGCTGAGCCTTCAGACAGCCACCCCCTCACCCTACAGTTACCCTCACCTCGTGCTTGTGTCAACACAGAGCCTAGGCTTTCTGTGTTAGTTTCCTCAACCACATGTGACATAATTCCATAGTTTCCATTTCAAATATTTATAGAAAACTTGGAGAGAAAACATTCTCTTTTGAACAGGCCTTCTGATTTCATTTAACAGTGAAGGTCAGAGCAATGAATGCTCTGCAAAGGAATTTACCTCTTGATTGTCAATCTATGGCAAATAGAATGAAGAGCGGGAAGCTGGGCATTCTTTTACCTAGTTTCACTCTCCATTCCCTTCACTACCGAAGATCTGAAGTCTCCTATTAAGGGGTAAACAGCTGAGAAATCACCTTTTCATAGATTTATAGTATTTTGGGGATTGTAAAAATGTATATCCCTTTCAATAATTTCAGCAGGACAAAGAAGANTCCAAGCTTGGATCCCAGTGATAGAATATAATGAGACTCAGGCTGTGCAGCAAGGCCTGTCACTTCTGCAACAACATCAGCAATATTGATCTGTGGAGTAACTCTGAGTCAGCTGAGCCTTCAGACAGCCACCCCCTCACCCTACAGTTACCCTCACCTCGTGCTTGTGTCAACACAGAGCCTAGGCTTTCTGTGTTAGTTTCCTCAACCACATGTGACATAATTCCATAGTTTCCATTTCAAATATTTATAGAAAACTTGGAGAGAAAATATTCTCTTTTGAACAGGCCTTCTGATTTCATTTAACAGTAAAGGTCAGAGCAATGAATGCTCTGCAAAGGAATTTACCTCTTGATTGTCAGTCTATGGCAAGTAGAATGGAGAGCGGGAAGCTGGGCATTCTTTTACCTAGTTTCACTCTCCATTCCCTGCACTACTGAAGATCTGAAGTCTCCTATTAAGGGGTAGACAGCTGAGAAATCACCTTTTCATAGATTTATAGTATTTTGGGGATTGTAAAAATGTATATCCCTTTCAATAATTTCAGTATGTAGATAAATTGAGGGCTTCCCAGGGGGTGCTAGTGGTAATGAACCTGCCTGTCAATGCGGGACAAAGAAGAGACTCGGTTTTGATCCCTGGTTGGGAAGACCCCATGGAGGACGGCTTAGCTGCCCAACTCAGTATTCTTACCTGGAGAATCCCATGGACAGAGGAGCCTGGAGGGCTACAGTGCATAGGGTCACAAAGAGTCAGACGCTACTAAAGTGACTTAGCATGCACACACGCATAGATAACATTATATAGAAGAAAATAAAGGCTGCCTTTAATCCAGCACACAGAAATAATGATTAACAATTTGATGTCTAATCTTTTAGATCTTCTTCCAGAAAAGGAATATATTATTACTAAAATGGGATTGTATTATGCAAATTATTTTCCAAATGTCTTTTTTCTAATTATAATTACAGTATGGAGATCTTTCTTGCATGGAAGTGTGTTTTTCTAATGCACATAACTTTAAAAAAATTTGTTAATTGAAGGATAATTGCTTTACAGATTTTATTGTTTTCTGTCAAACCTCAACATGGAATCAACCATAGGTATATATATATATTCCCCCCACTTTTGAATCTCCCTCCCATCTTCCTCCCCATCCCACCCCTCTAGGTTGATACAGAGCCCCTGTTTGAGTTTCCTGAGCCATACGGCAAATTCAAGTTGGCTATCTATTTTACATATGGTAATGTAAGTTTCCATGTTACTCTTTCCAAACATCTCACTATCTCCTCCTCTCTCCCCATGTCCACAAGCCTATTCTCTATGTATATTTCTCCATTCTAATGCACGTAACTTNCTCTTATTTGACTCAGCCACAAACAGGAGATAAGAAGGTGATGTGACCACAGCAGCAGAGGCTAGAATGTGTGGTTATAAGCTAAGGTATGCTGGCAGCTGGAAGCCTCCAAGGCTGGAACAGAAAAGGGAAATATCCTCATCTGGAGCCTTAGTGGGAACACAGCCCTCCAAAACCTTGATTTCAGACTCTGGCTTCCAGAACTGCGAGAGAATAAATTTCTGTTGTTTTAAGCCACCAAGCATCGGTGATTTCTTAAAGCAGCCTCAGGAAACTAACACATGGGGATTATATTTGCTACCCCTAAGGGCTATTGTAAGAATTAAATGATTCAATATGTCTACAGAATTTGTAACAGTACCCGACACATTAAAGTGCTATAACAGCCTTTACCAGTTAAGTATCAACACTATTATTTTTAAATGGGGAAGAAACCAAGTCTCAGGGAGGCCCGTGCAATACAAAAGTCTGAGTGCTCTTGATTGAGTTCAAGTCTCAGAGCCCTAAACTCCAGCAGGAGCTTGAGGAGGTTCCAAGAGCCAAAGGTAGAATCAAATTACACAGTCATACTTAAAGCCAGGCCAGGGCTCAGGCACCAAGAACAGCTCCAAACTCCGGCTCCTGATCGTTGTTCCTTCCCTGGGAGCTGGGTCAAGAGCAGGAAACTGTCCTTCCTCTGAGCTCAACCACATCCTACCATCTGCTCTAGTCATATCTGAGGCCTGTCCTAGCCAGGCCCATAACAATAATAAAAACTTTTATTTTTACTTGAAATGTGCCAGACTTTGAACTAAGTTCTTTAGACCTTTTAATACACCTAATCCTTAATCGCTGTACCCATTTTACAGATAAGGAACTTGAGGTTCTGATGAGTTAAATGCCATGCCCAAGACTGAATGGAATTCAAATCCAGGTTCACCTCGCCACCAGTACAGCAATCTTCCTTNTAATCGCTGTACCCATTTTACAGATAAGGAACTTGAGGTTCTGATGAGTTAAATGCCATGCCCAAGACTGAATGGAATTCAAATCCAGGTTCACCTCGCCACCAGTACAGCAATCTTCCTTATCATGAGAACAGCTTAGAATATGGCAGGCACCTTGCCAGGGTCTCCACTTATACTTTCTGAGTCCTCTTAGGATCGCTATTTCACAGATGGGGACACTGATGTGCTATCAATACAAGCTTCCCAGAGTTATCCAGAAAACTCCAAACACTTGACTCTAGAGCCCCAGCTCAACCTCTGGCAGGCTCCTTCCTCCTCCATTATGCCACTGGCTCCTGTGCAAACAACCAGCAGCTCAGAATTGCAGAGGAACACTAAATTCATTCTCAAATCAGCCTTCTTCCCTCAAGATGAGTGTAGGCCAGCTAAATGGGAAGTCATAAGGCTGGATGTACACAGAGTATTTATAACTTATGTTGACACTAAGTCTTTGAAATTTGCAGAACCTCAAAAAGCTTTGTAGGAACCAGCAATGATGGGTCCTCATGGGGCTGGGCAGGGCTTTCTCTGTGCTTCATCAGAGAGACAGTTTGTGGTGGTCATCTTTATAGAAGAAGGTCACTCACTGCACCCCTTTCCCAACCCTCATAAGCCCAACTCCGGTGGGGAGCCCCCAGCCCATTGGGAGACCTCCCCTCCCCCCATGGACTTGAGCCTTGAGGTTTCTCTTTTTCGCAGCCCTGAATTATTTCTACCTAGTGACTGAAGCTTCTTTTAATCTTTCTCACACTTTTGTCTTTCCCAACTAAGACTAGAGCAGCTTAAGAGTGTATGGCTGGATTTTTCACTTTTTTTTTTTAAATACCAGAAGAGGCTTATACAACTAGCTGGAGAAGAGCTGATGAGAGTTTGCAGATTCACCTGCGGGGTCACTGAGCATCCGCTATGTGCTAGCGCAGCTTACAGCATTTTGTATACACTGTCTCACTTCATCCTCATAGCAAACCTGTGAAGGATGTATTATCTCTGTTTTCTAGCTCCAAGTCCTTTCAACGATGCTGAAGATGAGGATGAGGATGCTAATAACAAAGCCACTTGACACTGACCTCTGACTCTACAGCAGACACTGTTGTAAAAGTTCTTCCTACTTGAATTCATTTAATCCTCACAACTACCTCATTGGATATTACAATTATGATGATTACTAGGAGGTACTGCTAGTCCCAATTTACTGATGAGGAAATCGAGGCCCAGGTGGGTTTATGAGGTCATACGGCTGGTAACTGGAAAAGGAATGAGTCATACTCAGGTGATTGACTTCTGGGGTTGACTAATCACTGCACACTGGCTGATTGCCTGTTTGTGTAAACAAAGTTGACTGGAACACAGCCAAGTCCATTTATTTTCTTACTGTTTGTGGCTACTTTTCTGTTATAACAGCAGAGTTGAGTAGTTGAAGCAGAGATTACTGGCCTGCAAAACCTAAGTACTTACCATCTGGCCCTTTACAGAAAGTCTGCTGACCCCTGATCTAGCACTGGAAAAGGAGACCTGTGGCATTCTCTAAGAAAGCCGAATGCCACCTCCATCAGCGTGTTTTTCCAAAACCCAGGTGGGTGGAGGCAAACTTTCAAGCCTCAGCATCAATTACATCTGCGCTGAAATCCCCTAGCTGATATATTGTCTCGCAGCACCTTGAGTTGATTTATAAGCTTAAGGATTACTATTTATTTCCTGGAGTAGAGGTATTATATGAAGGCCATTATACAAAATACCACAGAACAGTAGTATACAACAAATGCTCAGAAATCATCCCTGTCTCAGGTGAAGTGGGAGACTCCATCACCTCTCCTTCATCCTCAAAGAAGTGTCAGCTCCATCATCCATGGAGAAATAACACCTGTTATGCCACTGAAATGCAAAACATTTCCCATTTATTTCACATTTGCAGGTGATCATCAATACAGAGAGAATGCTTGGATCTCTGGCATAGCCAGCCGCCTCCCTGGTGGGCAAGGAGGAGGGGGAGAAGGAAACTGAGGGGGGAAAGACAGCGGCAGACAAGGTGAGGGAAGAGGGGCAAGGGGAGGAGGAAGAGTGAGGGAATGAATCTTTTCAAAGCTGGGGTCCTCTTTGTTGTTTTTTAGTCACCAAGTTATGTCCAACTCTTTGTGACCCATGGACTGCATTGTGCGAGGCTTCCCTGTCCTTAGCTATCTCCCAGAGTTTGTTCAAAATCAAACCCATTGAGTTGATGATGCCATCCAACCATCTCATCCTCTGCTGCCCTCTTCTCCTTTTGCCTTCAACCATTCCCAGCATCAGGGTCTTTTTGAATGAGTCCGATCTTCACAACAGATGGCCAAGTATTGGAGCTTCAGCTTCAGCATCAGTCCTTCTAATGAATATTCAAGGATTTATTTCCTTTAGGATTGACTGGTTTGATCTCCTTTCAGTCCAAGGGACTCTCAAGAGTCTTCTCTAGCACCACAATTCAAGATCAATTCTTCAAACTTTTTTATGGTCAAATGCTCACATTCAGTACATAACTACTGGAAAAACCATAGTTTGACTATATGGACTTTTGTTGGCAAAGTCATGTCTCTGCTTTTTAAAACACTGTCTAGGTTTGTCATAGTTTTCCTTCCAAGGAGGAGGCCTCTATCACTATCAAATCCCTTATTATTATACATTGGAAGTAACAAATAGATTCAAGGGATTAGATCGGTTGACAGAGTGCCTGAAGAAATATAGATGGAAGTTCATAACATTGTACAGGAGGCAGTGACCAAAAGCATCTCAAAGAAAAAGAAATGTAAGAAGACAAAATGGTTGTCTAAGGAGGCTTTACAAATAGCTAAGGAAAGAAGAGAAGCAAAAGGCAAGGGAGAAAGGGAAAGATATACCCAACTGAAATGCAGAGTTCCAGAGAATAATAAGAAGAGACCAGAAGACATTTCTAAGTGAACAATGCAAACAAATGGAGGAAAACAATACAATGGGAAAGACTAGAGATGTCTTCAAGAAAATTGGAGCTATCAAGAAAACATTTCATGCAAGGATGGGCACGATAAAAGACAGAAACAGTAAGGACCTAACAGAAGCAAAAGAAATTAAGATGAGGTGGCAAGAATACACAGAAGAACTATACAAAAAAGATTTTAATGACCCAGATAACCTTGATGGTGTGATCACTCACCTAGAGCCAGACATCCTGGAGTCAACGGGGCCTTAGGAAGCATTACTTTGAACAAAGCTAGTGGAAGTGATGGAATTCCAGCTGAGCTATTTCAAGTGCTAAAAGATGATGCCATTTCAAATCCTAAAAGTACTGAACTCAACATGCCAGCAAATTTGGAAAACTCAGAATGGCCACAGGATTGGAAAATGTCAGTTTTCACCCCAAACTCAAAGAAGATGATACCAAAGAATGTTCAAACTATCATACAATTGCACTCATTTCACATGCTAGTAAGTTTATGCTCAAAATCCTTCAAGCTAGACTTCATTAATACATGAACTGAGAACTTGCAGATGTACAAGTTGGGTTGAAAAAGGCAGAAGAATCAAAGATCAAATTGGCAACATTCATTGAATCATGGAAAAAGCAAGGAAATTCCAAGAAAACATCTACTTCTGCTTCGTTGACTATGCTAAAGCCATTGATTGTGTGGATCACAACAAACTGTGGGAAATTCTTAAAGAGATGACAGTACCAGGCAACCTTACCTGTCCCCTGAGAAATCTGTATACAGTTCAAAATGCAACAGTTAGAAATGAACATGGAACAATGTACTGGTTCCAAATTGGAAAAGGGATATGATGAGGCTGTATATTGTCACCCTGCTTATTACATGCAGAGTACATCATGGGAAATGCCAGGCTGGATTAATCACAAGCTAGAATCATGACTGAAGGGAGAAATATCAACAACCTCATATGTAGTGATTCCACTCTAATGGCAGAAAATTAAGAGGAACTAAAGAGCAGGACTCCAGTACTTTGGCCACCTCATGAGAAGAGTTGACTCATTGGAAAAGACTCTGATGCTGGGAGGGATTGGGGGTAGGAGGAGAAGGGGACAACAGAGGATAAGATGGCTGGATGGCATCACCGACTCTATGGACGTGAATTTGAGTGAACTCCAGGAGTTGGCCTGGCATGCTGCGATTCATGGTGTTGCAAAGGGTCGGACACGACTGAGTGACTGAACTGAATTGGACTGAAAGAGCAGGAAAGTTATGACCAACCGAGATAGCATATTCAAAAGCAGAGACATTACTTTGCCAACAAAGGTCTGTCTAGTCAAGGCTATGGTCTTTCCAGTGATCATTTATGGATGTGAGAGTTGGACTGTGAAGAAAGAATTGATGCGTTTGAACTGTGGTGTTGGAGAAGACTCTTGAGAGTCCCTTGGACTGCAAGGAGATCCAACCAGTCCATTCTACAGGAGATCAGTACTGGCTGTTCATTGGAAAGACTGATGCTAAAGCTGAAACTCCAATACTTTGGCCACCTCATGCAAAGAGTTGACTCATTGGAAAAGACTCTGATGCTGGGTGGGANCTTTAGGATTGACTGGTTTGATCTCCTTTCAGTCCAAGGGACTCTCAAGAGTCTTCTCTAGCACCACAATTCAAGATCAATTCTTCAAACTTTTTTATGGTCAAATGCTCACATTCAGTACATAACTACTGGAAAAACCATAGTTTGACTATATGGACTTTTGTTGGCAAAGTCATGTCTCTGCTTTTTAAAACACTGTCTAGGTTTGTCATAGTTTTCCTTCCAAGGAGGAGGCCTCTATCACTATCAAATCCCTTATTATTATACATTGGAAGTAACAAATAGATTCAAGGGATTAGATCGGTTGACAGAGTGCCTGAAGAAATATAGATGGAAGTTCATAACATTGTACAGGAGGCAGTGACCAAAAGCATCTCAAAGAAAAAGAAATGTAAGAAGACAAAATGGTTGTCTAAGGAGGCTTTACAAATAGCTAAGGAAAGAAGAGAAGCAAAAGGCAAGGGAGAAAGGGAAAGATATACCCAACTGAAATGCAGAGTTCCAGAGAATAATAAGAAGAGACCAGAAGACATTTCTAAGTGAACAATGCAAACAAATGGAGGAAAACAATACAATGGGAAAGACTAGAGATGTCTTCAAGAAAATTGGAGCTATCAAGAAAACATTTCATGCAAGGATGGGCACGATAAAAGACAGAAACAGTAAGGACCTAACAGAAGCAAAAGAAATTAAGATGAGGTGGCAAGAATACACAGAAGAACTATACAAAAAAGATTTTAATGACCCAGATAACCTTGATGGTGTGATCACTCACCTAGAGCCAGACATCCTGGAGTCAACGGGGCCTTAGGAAGCATTACTTTGAACAAAGCTAGTGGAAGTGATGGAATTCCAGCTGAGCTATTTCAAGTGCTAAAAGATGATGCCATTTCAAATCCTAAAAGTACTGAACTCAACATGCCAGCAAATTTGGAAAACTCAGAATGGCCACAGGATTGGAAAATGTCAGTTTTCACCCCAAACTCAAAGAAGATGATACCAAAGAATGTTCAAACTATCATACAATTGCACTCATTTCACATGCTAGTAAGTTTATGCTCAAAATCCTTCAAGCTAGACTTCATTAATACATGAACTGAGAACTTGCAGATGTACAAGTTGGGTTGAAAAAGCAGAAGAATCAAAGATCAAATTGGCAACATTCATTGAATCATGGAAAAAGCAAGGAAATTCCAAGAAAACATCTACTTCTGCTTCATTGACTATGCTAAAGCCATTGATTGTGTGGATCACAACAAACTGTGGGAAATTCTTAAAGAGATGACAGTACCAGGCAACCTTACCTGTCCCCTGAGAAATCTGTATACAGTTCAAAATGCAACAGTTAGAAATGAACATGGAACAATGTACTGGTTCCAAATTGGAAAAGGGATATGATGAGGCTGTATATTGTCACCCTGCTTATTACATGCAGAGTACATCATGGGAAATGCCAGGCTGGATTAATCACAAGCTAGAATCATGACTGAAGGGAGAAATATCAACAACCTCATATGTAGTGATTCCACTCTAATGGCAGAAAATTAAGAGGAACTAAAGAGCAGGACTCCAGTACTTTGGCCACCTCATGCGAAGAGTTGACTCATTGGAAAAGACTCTGATGCTGGGAGGGATTGGGGGTAGGAGGAGAAGGGGACAACAGAGGATAAGATGGCTGGATGGCATCACCGACTCTATGGACGTGAATTTGAGTGAACTCCAGGAGTTGGCCTGGCGTGCTGCGATTCATGGTGTTACAAAGAGTCGGACACGACTGAGTGACTGAACTGAATTGGACTGAAAGAGCAGGAAAGTTATGACCAACCGAGATAGCATATTCAAAAGCAAAGACATTACTTTGCCAACAAAGGTCTGTCTAGTCAAGGCTATGGTCTTTCCAGTGATCATGTATGGATGTGAGAGTTGGACTGTGAAGAAAGAATTGATGTGTTTGAACTGTGGTGTTGGAGAAGACTCTTGAGAGTCCCTTGGACTGCAAGGAGATCCAACCAGTCCATTCTACAGGAGATCAGTACTGGCTGTTCATTGGACAGACTGATGCTAAAGCTGAAACTCCAATACTTTGGCCACCTCATGCAAAGAGTTGACTCATTGAAAAAGACTCTGATGCTGGGTGGGATTGGGGGCAGGAGGAGAAGGGGGTGACAGAGGATGAGATGGCTGGATAGCATCACTGACTTGATGGACATGGGTTTGGGTGAACTCCAGGAGTTAGTGATGGACAGGGAGGCCTGGCATGCTGCAATTTATGGGGTCACAAAGAGTAGGACATGACTGAGTGACTGAACTGAACTGAAAGCGCCTCTTGATGAGGGTGAAAGAGGAAAATGAAAAAGTTGGCTTAAAGCTCAAAACTGAGATCATGGCATCCAATCCCATCACTTTATGGCAAATAGAAGGGGAAAAAGTCGAAATAGTGACAATTTATTTTAGATAGATAGTGAAGTGAAGTCGCTCAGTCGTGTCCGACTCTTTGCGACCCCATGGACAGTAGCCAACCAGGCTCCTCTGTCCATGATATTTTCCAGGCAAGAATACTGGAGTGGGTTGCCATTTCCTTCTCCAGGGGATCTTCCTGACCCAGGAATCGAACCCGGGTCTCCCACAGCATAGGCAGACGCTTTACTGTCTGGCCACTAGGGAAGTTTATTGTGGACAGTGACTGCATCCATGAAATTAAAAGACACTTGCTCCTTGGAAGTCTTTGCAAGCCCATGGACTGTAGCCCTCCAGGATCCTCTGTTCATTTAATTCTGCAGGCAAGAATGCTGGAATGGGTAGCCATTCTCTTCTCCAGGGGATCTTATCAACCCAGAGATCAAATCTGGGTCTCCTGCATTGCAGGCAGCTCCTTTACCACCTAAGCCACTAGGGAGGCCCATGAGAGACCTAGTGGGTGTGTGCAGTTGCTTCAGTTATATCTGACTCTTTAAGACCCTATGGACTACAGCCTACCAGGCTCCTCTGTCCATGAGATTCTCCAGGCAAGAATATAGGAGTGGGTTGCCACATTCTCTTCCAGGGGATCTTCTCCATCCAGGGATCAAATTCAGATCTCTTACATTGCAGGTAATGTAACACTGAGCCACTGGGGAAGCCCTGACAAACCTAGACAGCATATTAAACAGCAGAGTCATCATTTTCCAACAAAGTTCCATATAGTCCAAGTCACAGCTTTTCCAGTAGTCATGTATGGATATGAGAATTGGACCATAAGGAAGGTTGAAGAATTAATGATTTTGAATTGTGATGCTGGAAAAGACTCTTGAGAGTCCCTTGGACACAAGGAGATCCAACTAGTCAACCCTAAAGGAAATCAATCCTGAATCTTCTTTGGAAAGACTGTTACTAAAACCCAAAGCTCCAATTCTTTGGCCACCTGATGTGAACAGCTGACACGCTGGAAAAGACCCTGATTCTGGTAAAGATTGAAAACAAAAGGAGAAGGGGATGACAGAGGATGAGGTGGTTGGATGGCATCACTGAGTCAATGGACATGAATCTGAGCAGACTTTGGGAGATAGGGAAGGACAGGGAGCCTGGAGCAGTGCAATCCCTGGGGTTGCAGAGCTGGATGCGACTTTGTGAATGAACAACAACGATCATCTCCTCTGGCTTCCTCGCTGTCTGAGTGGCCCCACCTCCAAGTTCAACAAAGAGCCTTTTAGAACCTGGAGATAGAATTCTCAGGCTCCCAGAGCAAATTGCTTCCTCAGAGTGCTTTAATAATGGAAGTTCTGCACATGAGAAAAAGGCTCTAATCCACCTGCAGTTTCCATCTCCCACCCCTCTCTGGAATTGTCAAGGTGAGAGAAAATCAGACGTGCTATTAAAGACTGACTTCCCTGAACAACTTCCCAGGGGCACCTCCAGGAGGGCAGTACCACCAAATAGTAATAGGATAGATTTATTGAGCACTTACCATATAATACCATAATAACCCTGTGAGGAAGAACTATAGTCTCCACTTTACAAATGAGGATGCTGAGGCACAAAAGGTAGAAGATCCAGCACTGTGAGAGAATACCTTTCCATTGTTTCAAGTCACCCAACCTTGCAATTTGTTATAGCAGCCACATGAAACTAACACAAGGGCTTCACACATGACCTGGCATGTAGTAGGGAAGGCCATTAAATCTCACCACACCAGACCAATTCAGATCAATTGGTAATACGTGGAAGTACTGAGTCTGAACTCCTTGGGAAAGAAGAGCACAGCTGATTGTGTCATAGGTGAGGAAATAAGTGATCAAAGTGAAAGAGGAGAGTGCAAAAGTTGGCTTAAAACTCAACATTCAGAAAACTAAAATCATGGCTTCTTGTCCCATCACTTCATGGCAAATAGATAGGGAAACAGTGGAAACAGTGACAGACTTTACTTTTTGGGGTTCCAAAATCACTGCAGATGGTGACTGCAGCCATGAAATTAAAAGACATTTGCTCCATGGAAGAAAAGCTATGACCAACCTAGTTTAGTTTAGTTCAGTTCAGTCGCTCAGTCATGTNAAAACTTTCTCCGACATAAATCACAGCAGGATCCTCTATGATCCACCTCCCAGTATACTGGAAATAAAAGCAAAAATAAACAAATGGGATCTAATTAAAATCAAAAGCTTCTGCACAACAAAGGAAACTCACTATATTTTTATGCCTTGAAATCTGTTCTCTCAACTACCTTGAACCTTAAAGAAACTCCTTTCCTTCTTGAGCCCTTTCATAAGCTGTTTCTCCTCCAAGTCTACTATCTTTGCTTTACAAACTCTCACTGAATGTAATGCTTTATGTCCAGAGTCAATTTCTTCTGTTATTTGTTCTTGGAGTATTTGTTTCTTCATCACATTGATCATGACTGTAATTATAAACCTTTTTGTGCAATTATTGATTGACTTGAGAAAGTGAAAATGTCAGTTGTTTAATTGTGTTCGACTCTTTGTGATCCCATGGACTGTAGACCGCCAGACTCTTCTGTCCATGGGATTCTCTAGCCAAGAATACTGGAGTGGGTTGCCATTCCCTTCTCAAGGGGATCTTTCAGACACAGGGGTCAAACGTGAAGGTGGATTCTTTACCGTCTGAGTCAATAGGGAAACCCATTGTAACCATTATGAAGGCAGGGAAAGGTTTATTTCCTTCTTTGCTGTATTGTCCAGAATCTGGCATGCAGAAGATGCTCAATAAATAATGGAAGTATTTAGGACTCTTGAAGTGGCAAGCAATAGAAACTCCCTGCATTATTTAGATTATAACCTCAGCTGTTATACTACAGAGCCAGAGTACCAGGGTCTCAATGAGACAAAAACTTCTTTCTCTCACATGTCTTGGTATAAACATCCATGGGCTGACATGGCAGCTCCATGATGTTACATACCCAGGCTCTTTAGGTCTTTGCTCTGCCATCCCCTTGAATGCTGCTCCTATCTTTCTGATGCGAGGGAGCTTATGGCCTCATCAATATTCCTGTAAGCAAGAAAAGAGAAAAGTAAAAAGTCAGGGGAAGATTTATTCCTTTTACTCAGGGATACCACCCAGAAATTACAAGCTTTCTGCTTACATCCATTGACCAGACTGTGGTCATGTCATCACTTGGTTGTAAGGAGGCAGGCAGAAATATAGTCTTTAATTTGGGCAGCCACATGGACAACCCAAAATCAGAGGTCATAAAAGGCAGAATGGATATTAGCAGAAAATTATCAGTACCTTGAGCAAGGGTGGGCAATTTATTGCCTCACATAATCCCTAAAACTTGGTTAATAACCAAACCTCATGAAGGATGGGGACACTGTGGGCCTCAGAACAAGGAGAACTAGAACAGATTCTCCTTCCTTTTTCAATTCAGCTCTCTTTGCCTATCACTTCTTTTTAATGTGACAGTTCCTGAATTATACATCTTACAATGTTCACAGTCAGAAAGAGACTGGATCTTTATATTGGCTCCTGGGAAAGTCCAATGCCCACTTTGAATTAAGCAATTGTGGTCAAAGAGATTGGGTGCTGCAAGAACACTGTCCTAAAACTAAGTAGGTAAACAGATGCCTTAACAGGACATAAAGACAGATAAAGTGAACAAATAAGTGAATTTGCACATCCTTACCTGTCATCTGGTATTTCTGGCTAATATTCATATGTCAATACCTTGAAGGCTAAAGCCTCCATGTGATCCCATTCCTACCTCCCCAGATGCTGAGATCATTCAGTGAACACTTGTTGAAGCAGAGTCAAAGAATCAATACTTGACATTAATGTCAGACAGTACCATAAAAATGATCAGTGGACTAAATACATAGTGAGGCACAAGAATGGGAAAATGTAGCAACTGTGCAATGGAAAAGCTAATGGTGCACTTGGAAAAGCCCTAAGGCTGTGGTTGCTGAGTCTGTGCTTTGTGTCCAGCTGATAGGAGGTCTTCAGGGTACAATAAGGGCAGCACGTGCTAATTGAGGCCAGAAATCGTGTTCATTACCAGAGTGTTTCTGTTATCCTTTACATCTAAATGAGACCCAGTGGGGTAAGTTTGGAACATGATTATCATGGATTTTGCAAGATGGCTTATTAACATAATTCCCCTAATTAGGAATCAAAGAAGCTCTTGTTGAAAATTTTCCACTAAATATTACAGGGCCATAATTCCTGCATCATTAGGTGTCTAGCTCTGAATTCTAATTGCAAACCTTCCCCTGTGATCTGTGAATGGCTCAGTTCTAGAGGGATTTCTTTCATTTAATCAACATTTACTGAGCTCCTACATATTTAGTAATTTGGTATTGAACATAACAGAGATAAGAGATAGTCCCTGACCTCAGGAAGCTCACAGTCTAATAGACGGGACAGAGAAATAGACAGGTGATTGGAATTCCAAAGATATATGTGTGTGCATGTAAGGGGCTGTGGGTAGAGAGGGAGGGAGGGAAAGACACAGAATAAATGAAAAAGCTGTTTTGGAAAAACCTAACAGTTCTCAGCTTGATGGAGGGAATTGAGTTGGGGTACAAGGGTCAGAGAAAGGTTTCGGAACTAGGCTCATTATGTGAAGGTAGGAAGAAAGGTATTTCTGGTTGAGGACTAGCATATACAAAGGCCCATAGACATGAAGGACAATGTTAGGACCAGGGACCCACTGCCACACAGTTCAGCAATTCTGGTAATTATAGCAAAACAAGAAGTGGAGATAGACACATCTGTATTGGTGGGTGAGGGTCAAACCACTACACACCTTGGAAACCATGGTAAGGCAGTGTTTTCAAAGGCAAAGAGGGAAAGTGAGAGACAGAGGAGAATTATGATCAAAAGCACTTTAGCTATGATGCCTGGAGCATTATCCTCCTAGAAAAGTCCCTTCTTTTCACTACCCCTATCAATCCTCTGTCCCGTAACTGCCATCTTGACATGCCATAGTCCTTGACACTGGTTACAACTTGATCTCACTGTTGATCGGTCTGGAGAAAGATTACCTGATTCAAGTCAGACCAGTCAGGCTTCAGGAACATTCTAAAGTTGGGTATAAAATGTATGTATTTTAGGGAGACCAAACAGTCTTTGACTTTTCTTAGGCTATCAGAGGATTCCACCGACCTCTCAATTACTGAGGCTCAAACTAGGAGATGGGGATGAGGGAACAACATAAAAAGGCTCACTATTTGCCACTTGTGTAAGCAAAAAAAAAAAAAAAAAAAAGGAATGTTTTTACAAAGCACAAACTACTCCTAGGCCCTCTGCTCCAAATTTTGCTTCTGGGCTTTTCATTATTTCAGTCCCATGCCCACCTCACTTTTTTTCTGTCTGACATGATACAGTGACTATCATATGAGAAATGGTGAGATGGACTATAATAAATACATTGCTTAAGCAAGGAAAGTTGACAGGAATATAAATATGGGGCATGATATATAAAGCCCCACACATCCCAGTGGCCTCATTTATTAAAACCTTGCCATGCTAAATTTACAGAGTACTCGTGTCTATATGGGTTCTCATAAAATACTGCTTGTTGCTATTGCTCATGTTCAAACCCTCCTCGATTTCACTATTAGCTGACCTTTTTCTACATAAACCTCAAGACCTAGCTAGAGTTCACCAGGGGCTCGGCTTTTATGTGTGTTCAGGATAGGCTTTGGATTAAAGTGAAGATATGAAACTCTGGTCAAGGTTAGAATGAGAGTTAAATTCTAATTGCAAGATTCGTGGTCTGAGTAATTTCCACCATCAGCCATCTAATCAATCTTGAGCCAGACCCCAAATCAACAAAGTTTACTTATCTAATTAATATTTAATAAACATATGCTCTGTCCTGAGTATGCTAGTACAGAATGAATAGGCCACAGCCCTTGCCTTGTAAGTACTCAGACTAGTATGAAGGAACTAAATATACAAATACCTAGTTTTAACATATTGTGATAAGTGGTGTAAGTGATTGAAAAGGCAAATAACCATAACAGCTGAGTCTGTGGTGGGCCAGGCACTGTGCTGTTTGTGTGTCACAGTCCTGTATTTACATAAGAATCTTCACTTTCAGTTCAGTTCAGTTCTGTCACTCAGTCATGTCCGATTCTTTGCAACACCATGAATTGCAGCACGCCAGGCCTCCCTGTCCATCACCATCTCCCGGAGTCACTCAGACTCATGTCCATTGAGTCCGTGATGCCATCCAGCCATCTCATCCTCTGTCGTCCCCTTCTCCTCCTGCCCCCAATCCCTTCCAGCATCAGAGTCTTTTCCAATGAGTCAACTCTTTGCATGAGATGGCCAAAGTACTGGAGTTTCAGCTTCAGCATCATTCCCTCCAAAGAAATCCCTTCAGAATTAGAGAAAACGAAGCTCACAGATGGAAAGGACTTGCCTGAGTCAAAGAGTGAAAGATTTATTTTTTTTTATTTGAGTAAGTTGATTTACAATGTTAATTTCTGCTGTATAGTAATGTGATAGTTTATATACATATATATAAACATAGATATATGTATATTCTTTTTCATATTCTTTTCCATTATGGTTTATCAGAGGGTATTGAATCTAGTTCCCTGTACTCTACAGTAGAACCTTGATGTTTGTTCATTCTATATATCNTATACATATATATAAACATAGATATATGTATATTCTTTTTCATATTCTTTTCCATTATGGTTTATCAGAGGGTATTGAATCTAGTTCCCTGTACTCTACAGTAGAACCTTGATGTTTGTTCATTCTATATATCATTCGTATCTGCTAACCCCAAACTCCCAATCCTTCCTTCCCCTAACACCTACCTCCTTCACAACCACAAGTCTCTTCTCTATGTCTGTGAGCTTGTTTCTGTTTCATTGAGAGTTTGAATTGTGTCATATTTTAGATTCCACATATAAGTGATACCATATGATATTTTTCTTTCTTTATCTGACATTTCTTTTAGCATGATACTCTCTAGTTCTATCCATGTTACTACAAATGGCATTATTTCATTCTTTTTTTATGGCTCAGTAGTATCCCATTGTACTCACTCATGTCTGCTTTATCCATTCATCTGTTGATGGACATTTAAATTATCTCTATGCCTTGGATATTATAAATGGTGCTACTATGAACAAAAGAGTGCATGCTTCATTTTTTTTTAATACTTTATTCTATTTTATAGTACTGTATTGGTTTTGCCATACATTGACATGAATCAGCCACAGGTGTNCTGGGGGCAGGAGGAGAAGGGAATGACAGAGGATGAGATGGTTGGATAGCATCAGAGACTCGATGGACGTGAGTCTGAGTGAACTCCGGGAGTTGGTGATGGACAGGGAGGCCTGGTGTGCTGTGATTCATGGGGTCGCAAAGAGTAGGACATGACTGAGTGACTGAACTGAACTGAACAACAACAATGGTAATTCTATTTTTAGTTTTTTTGAGGAACCTCCATACTGTTTTCCATAGTGGCTGTACCAACTTACCTTTCCAACAACAGTTGAGGAGGGTTCCCTTTTCTCTATTCCTTCTTTCTTCAACATTTGTTCTTTGTAGACTTTAAAATGGTGACCGTTCTGACTGGTGTGATGTGATAACCTCATTATAGTTTTGATTCGCATTAATATTCATATGCCTACTGGCCATCAAACAATGAGATATTTCAGTCCAGGTCTGTCTAAATCTAAATGCTGTGCTTTATTCTCTGGTTCGTTTTTACTGTAGCCCTCAAGATGAGTGAGGACTTTCCATGTGGGGTCAGCACCAGGTAACAGCTGGTAGACCTCAAGGTGCCCCCACTTACCTGCTTCAACTCTATGTTCCTATTCCTCCCCTTTCCTAGATCACACTTAAAGGACTGTTGGCATTGCCCTTGGTCCATGTTGATGAAAGTCTATTGGTTACCATCTGCCCACCATCCATTCCCTTTTCTTCTTTTAGTATAACCCTAGTATCCCTTCACCTCTCTCTGTCCCTGGGCTCAGATAGAGCTGATCTCAATCACATGACCCACTCCCAGGCAAGCACAGCCAAGGTGACTGATTCAGGGGTGAGTATGTAATCCAGTCCAGCCCAAATGGAATGAATTTGGGGGATATTGCTGGAATTGCTAGGAAAGAGGTTCTGTTGACTCGGGTTGGCAAGGAGATGGAGTGTAAGCCTCAAGCTGTCCTTGGCCATTTCTGTCTCTCTGAGGGGAGAACTTGCTGTAGAATTAAGTCAACAAAGAGAAAACTGAGCCAAGAAATGGAAAGAGCCTGGTCTTGATTCCCTTTTCAGTTCATTTTCAGTACTGGCTATAGCCATGCCCCAAACCTGCACTACTACAGACTCTCCAGGTTCATGAGGCAGTAAATGTTCTTTTTAGCTTAGGCTAACTTGAATTAGATTTCTGTTATTTCAGCCTAAAGAGTCCTAATTAGTACATACCACGTGTCATATCTCTGAACGCCTAGAGGCTGGAGCTGAGACTCCAGTAAGCCTCCCTTCTACCCCCAGCTCTCCAGCTCTCCATCCAAGCAGCAGAGTAAAGAATTCAGTTGGTCTCATACCCAGGATTCTCTGTCAATTCACTCCTTCATTGTCCTCTGTGAAGCTGGAAGAAAAAATTGAGAGCTGTCTCCCTGTATGGCTTGAGGAAAAAACAAATTGGGCATTTTAAAATTTACTCTCCTATATGAGTTTTTAGAAGAAAGGTGGATGGTGGACAGCTGACCTCATAATAAATTAAATGTCCTCCCATTATAGCACTAAATAAATAAAAGTGGATATGAAATTATATGTGAAGGATGATTAAACCATGAACAGATACATGGGGTGGGGGTAGGAAAATGGGTTTAAAACATACTGCTAATTACAAAATCAAAAAGAAAACTGATGGAGATTTATCACAGGCCACCACTTAAATATATTAAAATCATATGCATTATAGACATATATCAAAAAACATTAGAACAAGTGTTTTTGAGAGACAGGGAGGGGGATAGAGAATGGGAATAAACAGGTGGGGCAATAAGTAAAATGGGAGGAGTATTGCAATGATGATTCTGGAAGTAGGAACGTCTCAGCTTTTTGCATCTGAGATTATAAACAGGAACAGAAGGGAGGAAGGAAACTAGGAGGAAACACTCTGTAATATTAGCAGTTGTTGTATAGTCAGGGAGCATTTGGAGAAGGCGATGGCACCCCACTCCAGTACTCTTGACTGGAAAATCCCATGGATGGAAGAGCCTTGTGGGCTGCAGTCCATGGGGTCGCAAAGAGTCGGACACGACTGAGCGACTTCACTTTCACTTTTCACTTTCATGCATCNTGGTGGACAGCTGACCTCATAATAAATTAAATGTCCTCCCATTATAGCACTAAATAAATAAAAGTGGATATGAAATTATATGTGAAGGATGATTAAACCATGAACAGATACATGGGGTGGGGGTAGGAAAATGGGTTTAAAACATACTGCTAACTACAAAATCAAAAAGAAAACTGATGGAGATTTATCACAGGCCACCACTTAAATATATTAAAATCATATGCATTATAGACATATATCAAAAAACATTAGAACAAGTGTTTTTGAGAGACAGGGAGGGGAATAGAGAATGGGAATAAACAGGTGGGGCAATAAGTAAAATGGGAGGAGTATTGCAATGATGATTCTGGAAGTAGGAACGTCTCAGCTTTTTGCATCTGAGATTATAAACAGGAACAGAAGGGAGGAAGGAAACTAGGAGGAAACACTCTGTAATATTAGCAGTTGTTGTATAGTCAGGGAGCATTTGGAGAAGGCGATGGCACCCCACTCCAGTACTCTTGACTGGAAAATCCCATGGATGGAAGAGCCTTGTGGGCTGCAGTCCATGGGGTCGCAAAGAGTCGGACACGACTGAGCGACTTCACTTTCACTTTTCACTTTCATGCATCGGAGAAGCAAATGGCAACCCACTCCAGTGTTCTTGCCTGGAGAATCCCAGGGATGGGGGAGCCTGGTGGGCTGCCATCTATGGGGTCTCACAGAGTTGGACATGACTGAACTGACTTAGCAGCAGCAGCAGCAGGGAGCATTTGGCTATCAGGAAGAGAAACTCACCCAAGGAAGCTAAATTAAAAGGAGACTGGTCTTATGGACACACCTTGACATATTGACAATTCAGGCTGGTCTCAAAGAGCTGTAATCTTGGCTATTCTTTCACCTAGTTCTTTATCAGAGCCACATGCTCCCTCAGATCTGCCTCTTATCCTATCCTCCTGCTTCACTCCCAGCAGACCAGCTCTTTGTTCATTCATCAGCCCCCACAGGACCCATCGTGGAGGCCTCAGTGGCCTATGTGCCTCTGCAGTTCAGCAGCTCTTACTTTCCCCAGCTAATGGTCTCTGTGGCTTATTCTAAATCAGGATGGGCAGATGTGACTGGCCCAGCTTGAGTCAGCTATTTACCCATGGTCTAACACAGGATGATAGTGAAGAGGAGTCGGGGGGATGTAAGGGAAATGAAAATGGGCCTGGAGGCTAAGACAGTGGGAGGAAAAGATTAGTATAACTTATGCATACTGTTCCTCAGTGCTGAGATTATGGGTGATTACTTTATAATTGTTAGCAGGATCCAGTTTTTCTAAAATGCATGTGTTAGATAGAATGACTAGTGTTTAAAGGGACAAGCTCTGAAGTTAGACAAAATTGGGTTCAAATTCTTATGTTTCCACCTGCTAGGCATGTGACATGAGCAACTTCCTTCACTTCCTTCTCTGAGCCCTTCTTTCTTCCTCTGGAATGTAGGTGGAGTGGTAACTTTCTCATAAGCTCTTGTAAGCATTAAATGAGACAGCAAAGCTAAAGCATTGAGCACAGTTTCTCATTAATAATAATCACTCAGAAATATTATTCTGCATTATTGTTCAGTCAGTTCAGTCATTCAGTCGTGTCCGACTCTTTGTGACCCTATGGATTGCAGCACACCAGGCCTCCCTGTCCATCTCCAACTCACGGAGTTTACTCAAACTCATGTCTATTATCGTTAGCATATGATTTTTATAATTACAGACTCTTAACCAAAACAAAAACCCTCATGTCATATGTCAGTAATCATTGAACTCTGTTGGTACTCTTATCCTCCTGCCTTCTTCCTCCTTGGAATATAGAATTTATCTGTGCTGAAAATGGTTGTTGGAGATTACCGCTGTATACCATGTCCTCCTCCCCTACACATGTAACCAATGAATCAAGCTTCCTTTTCCTAGTAGCCCTGGCTTACTCACCCTAATTGATCATTATAAGGCATGCTCAGGGGGCCCCCGGGCTCTTATGTTAATTGACCGCACACAGACCTCATGCGGAACTCCCCAGTCCTCCGAAGTGTGAGCAGACTCTACTCCCTCCCACACCCACAGTGCATTCTGGGAGCCTTCAGAGGGGAGAAGGTCAGCAGGTGGTGCATCTGATCAATTAATTAGGAGTGCGGTGAGAGGTTTGACTCCAAGCCTAGCTAATTGCATAATTAATTCTCCACCCATCCTCCATCCCAGTTCCCAATTCGAAAGGCTGTCCTGGCCTGCCATCCCTGTTTGTTGCTGGGGAGATGTGAGCCCTGCTCAGATTTGTCCATGGCAGAGGCGGTTCCTTCCTCTCCTCCTGCCCCTCATTTCTGAGGCTGAAAAAACGGACTAGGAAAATGTCTTTGAGAGCACCCGGGAATGAAAGTGGACCAACTTCCTCAAAACGTTGTGTGAGGATCATAGGAAATAGCAGAGTGAAAAGGAGCTTTTCAAGGGGAAGAAACCTCAACCTGCTTCAATAAGCAAAGCCTGTTGACCTAGTCCTCAGAGATTGTTGTGCCAGATACACCTGGATCTTCCTCTCCTGCCCATATCTGTCCTCCTCCTCTTTACATAGGAACCCTGCTTTTGCTTATGGCATCCACATGTGCAGTCAAAATAAAATGTCTTTCCCAGGCTTTCTTGAGTGAGGAGTGCCCCAGGACAGTGAGATGTTGGGAGGAGACCTCAGAGAGGGTGACACCAATAATAAGGGGGGGGGCACAGAGGAGGGAGCTGTTGCCTCCAGCCCTTCACCTCCTTTTTGGTCGCTTGATGACAGATGCAATGCCTGAAGGAGGAGCGATGATTTTGCAACCATGAAGAAAAATGCCAACCTCTAAGGATGACTGAGATGAAAAATGGAGGGAGTCTGGGTTTCTAATGGCACTGTGAACAGCCATAGCAGCCGGGACTGCCTCTCAAGATTTGTTGCTGTGTGAAAAAATAAAGCCCTTTTTGGTAATTTGTTGTGGGCAGCTATTACTTGCATCTGAAAAAAAAAAAAACAACTCCTGACTGATACAGATGTTGACATTAGCCTAACACAGATGAATCAATGTATAGTAGTAATAATAGCAATAATAACAAAATACAGTGAGCATATGCTGTAGACAACATTGTTAGGAAGATTGCATGAGTTAAAGTAGTTAAAACTCAGGACAATGACAGGAACATGGCAAACTTTCACATACCTTGGTTTTTATTAGATCTTAAAGTTGAAAGGGTTTATAAGACTTATCAAGAAGTCTTTAATAAGACTTATCAAGAAGTTGGAAAAGTAACCAATAACCAAGATTTGGGAACCACAGAAGTGATTACACTGATTTCAGGCTCAGGATCTTTCCCCATTAGGCAGTGTCCTGGACCTGCCTCTTATAAACTGTGTGAGTTCAGGCAAATTACTCAGTCTTTTGGAACCTCAGTTTCCTCTTCTGCAAAATGGGGAAATTATGAGGATTAAATAAGATGTGCCCATTGGTTATTACTCATGGTTAATTCCTCGTAGAGGTGGACTGGAATTTCAAAGAGAATCTCTCAGGGCATTGAGAAAGGTTGAAAGACAACCTCCCAGACTTTCAGCAAAGGTGTTTTCCAGCAGACCCCATGAAAAACAAGAGGAGGCATGCAGCATGTTCCTTGCTTTGGTTAAAAATTTCTCAGAAAGGCAGTAAATTACTGAATCCTTGTTTCAGCTAAATCAAACATACTGCAAGATTCCATTGGCATTTAATACTGATATTATAGCCCCCAGGAATAACAAGTGAAAGTAATTAAGTTTAATGATTCCAACGAACCCAATAAGCTTGATTGCAGTGTGTATGCCTAATTATCTTCCTTTTTTTGTTGTGTGTGCATGGTATAAATAAGGCCTATTTGTTAAAAAAAGAAAAGGCACTAATTTTAAGATGCAATAGGAAAAATTGCATCTGCAGCACCTTTTTCTGAAGGGCTCGCTGGAAACCCTGAGTGGGGAGAAAGTCACTTGGTTTGTCAAAGTAGCAAAGGAGGGATGATGTAATGCTCAAGTCTTTATGAGACAAAACCAGCTTTCCCAGCAGCAGAGGAGGAAACCAAGGAGACCTCTATCTTCTAGGGGACTCTGGGGCCCCTATCTTCTCTTCATGAAAGTAAAGGAAAACCAGAGTGGGGTAGAGGCTAGATGCATACTCTAGGGGAGGTATACAGCCCTCTGGCATTGAGTCTGTTCTGCTCACCTGGAGAGATGCCCCAGTGGTAGATGAATCATTGGCCCCAATGCCTCAACTTTTCCCGTATCCAGGTCTTTGACATGTGACTTTCACTGCTTTCCATTAAAAGGATGAAACATATTTCCCCACCCCTTCACTTTGAGTTCGAACATGTGACTTGCTTTGGATAACAGAATAATGTAAGTGACAGGCTGCCAGCTACAAGCCTAGGGCTAAAGAGATCTTGGATGTTTCCATTTACCATCTTGTGTTTCTGCCATTGCCCTAGGACCATGCTTGGATGAATCTACTGGTCCCAGGTGGAGAAGGAGGGGCACATGGAGCAGAGACATTGAGTCAAGCCCAGCCAGACCCCAGCCAAGTCTCAAATATGAAATTTAAATAAATATTGATTGATTTATATATTAAGTGCCACTGGGATTTTGTGTTGTTGTTGTGGTGGTGGTTTTAATGGAGTATAAGGGTGTCGGTACAACAGTGAAAACTTTGAAATGCTTTGAGAATTTTGTGACAACAAGCAATTTTCTGGGGAACAGTTTCTAAGATTTCAGGGGATTCTGATAACTCTGTCTGACTCAAGGGAAATTAGAACCCCCTTGAAACAATTAACCACATCTCTCTGTACTCAACCACACGCTGAAAACTCCCAAGGCCTTCTTGACTCTTCTTCTCTTTAATTTCCAGTCTTTTCTCAATTCCAAGTTCAGTAACATCACATTAGTAATGATGAGATTATTTATACCATACAAATTGATGAAAGCTACAAAACCAGGGTTTTTTCCCCAGAGAGCTGGTTTAGAATACCCATGCCTCCAGCAATCTGTCAATCAAGTCATCTTGCTGCTTTGGTAGCAGCAGGGTCTCTTGGAAGTAGTCTTTTCCTCCTCATTCTTGATTCCACTGTCCTTGCTCGGGGGCTGCCTGGAGCTGCAAATCAAATGTCAGAGTCAAATGATCAATGTTCAAATCCTGGCTACTTACGAGTTGTGTGATCCTGGTTAGTTCTTAAAATATTCTAATCTTCCTTCTTCACATGTGTAAAATGGAAATAATCAAACAGCACTTAACTATTAGGGTTATTAGAAAGGGTCAAAGAGATAATCCAGACAAAGCAGGCAGCAATGCATATGACACCTCCTAAACACATAAGAACTGTAAAGAAGGCTGAGACCTGAAGAATAGATGCTTTTAAATTGTGCTGCTGGAGAAGACTCTTGAGAGTCCCTTGGACATCAAGGAGATCAAGTCAGTATATCCTAAAGGAAATCAACCCTGAACATTCATTGGAAGTATTGATACTGAAGCTGAAGCTCCAATACTTTGGCCACCTGATGTGAAGAGCTGACTCACTGAAAAAGTCATGCTGGGAAAGACTGAGAGCAAGAGGAGAAGGGGGTTGACAGAGGATGAGGTGGTTGTATGTCATTACTGACTCAATGGACATGAGCTTGAGCAAACTCTGGGAGAGGGTGAAGGATAGGGAAACATGGTGTGCTGCAGTTTATGGGGTTGTAAAGAGTTGGACACAACTTAGTGACTGAAAAACAACAAACACAGAAGAAATGACAGTGATCACTACTTGCTTAATGTTCACGCCATCTTTTGCCATGGTTATTTGCAATGCCTTCCAACTGTCTTCTCACTTGTTGATCTTGCCCTCTTTCATTCCATTCTCCCCAAAGCAGATGGAACAAATTTGCAAAAACATAAATATGCTCAAAATCTTCCAGTCACTTTCCTTTGCCTCCAGGAGATAGCCCCAATTAACAAGTGGGAAACTTGGAGCCTAGAGAGGTTAAGAAATTTTTTCAAGGTCATATAAGCCATGAATAACTTGGGTCTGAAATCCAGGCTCTGAATCTCCACTATGGCCTTCTTAACCACTATGCCATCCTGATAATGAAAGGATAGGTGGTAAGGAGGAATGAAAGGATGAATATATGGAGTAACAAAAAAAGAAAAATATTGAGGGTTGGATGGAAGTCTAGACAGGTTGGCAGATTCTGGAATGAAAGGATGGAAGGAGGGGTAGAGAATGGCAGGATAAAGATAGAAGGATGAACGGACTGAAAAATGTATATATGTAGGGATTTTCCTAAATTGCTTTCTCTCCTTCCTTTTGGCCTGGTCTTTCCTAGCAAAGCCTCCTCTCCATGGATATCTACCTGGGACATCTACTAGGAAAGTAGCAAGTCCTGTAAACTCTTTCATTTCTTCACTCCTAGTTCCCTTTTCCTCCTGCCAGCTCACTTTGGCCCTAAACAAGTCTCCCTTGGTGATCAGCTTCCAGTGAACTGATCACTTCTGCCTTCTTCCAGAAGCTCAGGCTTTCCTATGACCAGGGACCAAATTTATCTTAATGGTTAATATATACTAGAAACTTAATGCATGCTAGATATATAACTATCTCATTTAATTTTCATGACACCCTTACAAGGTAGATATTATTATTTTCTCCATTTATGAAGATTAAGAAACAGAATCCAAAGACCTTAAATAATTTGCCTAAAGTTGCACAACTGCAATGGCACCCCACTCCAGTACCCTTGCCTGGAAAATCCCATGGACGGAGGAGCCTGGTAAGCTGCAGTCCATGGGGTCACTAAGATTCAGACACGACTGAGCAACTTCACGTTCACTTTTCATTGTCATGCATTGGAAAAGGAAATGGCAACCCACTCCAGTGTTCTTGCCTGGAGAATCCCAGGGATGGGGGACCCTAGTGGGCTTCCATCTATGGGGTCGCACAGAGCCGGACACGACTGAAGTAGCTTAGCAGTAGCAGCACAACTGCAAAGTATTGGATCCAGGATTAAACTCAGACAGTTAGACCCCAGGGCCCATACTCTTGATGACTGCACTATGCTGCTATGTCTCCTTAGCTGCATCAGCTGTTAGCTCCATTCTTCATGTTTGGATAGACAAGATCTTATCAGCCCATGAGAGTGAGATTCACATTGTCTCTTCTGACCTTATCTAGGGCATTTCTCAGACACCTGCCAATTTATACAGCCCTGAGTGCAGGGCTTCCCAGGTGGAACTAGTGATAAAGAACCTGCCAGCCAATGCAAGAGACATAAGAGATTAGGGTTCTACCTCTGGGTCAGGATGATCACCTGAAGGAGGGCATTGCAACCCACTCCCAGTATTCTTGCTTGGAGAAACCCATGGACAGAGGAGCCTGAGGGCTATATAGGGTTGCAATAAGTTGGACGTGACTGAAGTAACATGACATGACTGAAGTCATAGCAAACACCCTCTTCCAACAACACAAGAGAAGACGCTACATGTGGACATCATCAGATAGTCAACACCGAAATCAGACTGATTATATTCTTTGCAGCCAAAGATGGAGAAGCTCTATACAGTCAGCAAAAACAAGACCAGGAGCTGACTGTGGCTCAGATCATGAACTCCTTATTGCCAAATTCAGACTTGCACTAAGTGCAGGTGGTGGCTGGTGCCCTAAGCGTGGCCGAGAGCTACACCACGACCGAGGTCATGGCAGCGGCATAGAGTGCCAGGCTGCGACGGTGCAGGAACGATCAAGAGGAGCTATCCCACGTCTGAGGTCAGGGGCGAAAGCTGGGAGGAGATACCCCACGTCTGAGGCCAGGGGTGGTGCCTGAGGCCAGGGCGGCGGCAGGAAGGAGCAATCCCACACCCAAGGCCAGGGCAGCAACCAGGAGGAGCAATCCCATGCCCAAGGCCAATAGCTGTGGCTGGGAGGAGCGACCCCACATCTAGAAGGGGTGGCTGTGCGGGCACAGGAGGGCCTAGAGGAGCCATCCAATGTTGAAGGTCAAGAAGAGTGGCAGGAGGAGATACCCCTCATTCAAGGTAAGGAGCAGCAGCTGTGCTTTGATGGAGCAGCAGTGAAGAGATACCCCACGCCCAAGGTAAGAGAAACCCAAGTGAGATGGTAGGTGTTGCAAGAGGACATCAGAGGGCAGACACACTGAAACCATACTCACAGAAATCTAGTCAATCTACTCACACTAGGATCACAGCCTTGTCTAACTCAATGAAAGCAAGCCATGCCCGCGGGGCAACCCAAGACGGGTGGGTCATGGTGTAGAGGTCTGACAGAATGTGGTCCACTGGAGATGGGAATGGTAAATCACTTCAGTATTCTTGCCTTGAGAACCCATGAACAGTATGAAAAGGCAAAATGATAGGATATTGAAAAAGGAACTCCCCAGGTCAGTAGGTGCCTAATATGCTACTGGAGATCAGTGGAGAAATAACTCCAGAAAGAATGAAGGGATAGAGCCAAAGCAAAAACAATACCCAGCTGTGGATGTGACTGGTGATAGAAGCAAGGTCTGATGCTGTAAAGAGCAATATTGCATAGGAACCTGAAATGTCAGGTCCATGAATCAAGGCAAATTGGAGTGGTCAAACAGGAGATGGCAAGAGTGAATGTTGACATTCTAGGAATCAGTGAATTAAAATGGACAGGAATGGGTGAATTTAACTCAGATGACCATTATATCTACTACTGCGGGCAGGAATCTCTCAGAAGAAATGGAGTAGCCATCATGGTCAACAAGAGTCCGATATGCAGTACTTGGATGCGATCTCAAAAACGACAGAATGATCTCTGTTCGCCTCCAAGGCAAACCATTCAGTATCACAGTAATCCAAGTCTATGCCCCAACCAGTAATGCTGAAGAAGCTGAAATTGAAAGGTTCTATGAAGACCTACAAGAGCTTTTAGAGCTAACACCCCAAAAAAAATGTCCTTTTCATTATAGAGGACTGGAATGTAAAAGTAGGAAGTCAAGAAACACCTGGAGTAACAGGCAAATTTGGCCTTGGAATGCGGAATGAAGCAGGGCAAAGACTAATAGAGTTTTGCCAAGAAAATGCACTGGTCATAGCAAACACCCTCTTCCAACAACACAAGAGAAGAC
>SJYW01012271.1:0-25087 GCA_006410735.1 Raphicerus campestris | reverse complement strand
CCCCAGTCCTCCGAAGTGTGAGCAGACTCTACTCCCTCCCACACCCACAGTGCATTCTGGGAGCCTTCAGAGGGGAGAAGGTCAGCAGGTGGTGCATCTGATCAATTAATTAGGAGTGCGGTGAGAGGTTTGACTCCAAGCCTAGCTAATTGCATAATTAATTCTCCACCCATCCTCCATCCCAGTTCCCAATTCGAAAGGCTGTCCTGGCCTGCCATCCCTGTTTGTTGCTGGGGAGATGTGAGCCCTGCTCAGATTTGTCCATGGCAGAGGCGGTTCCTTCCTCTCCTCCTGCCCCTCATTTCTGAGGCTGAAAAAACGGACTAGGAAAATGTCTTTGAGAGCACCCGGGAATGAAAGTGGACCAACTTCCTCAAAACGTTGTGTGAGGATCATAGGAAATAGCAGAGTGAAAAGGAGCTTTTCAAGGGGAAGAAACCTCAACCTGCTTCAATAAGCAAAGCCTGTTGACCTAGTCCTCAGAGATTGTTGTGCCAGATACACCTGGATCTTCCTCTCCTGCCCATATCTGTCCTCCTCCTCTTTACATAGGAACCCTGCTTTTGCTTATGGCATCCACATGTGCAGTCAAAATAAAATGTCTTTCCCAGGCTTTCTTGAGTGAGGAGTGCCCCAGGACAGTGAGATGTTGGGAGGAGACCTCAGAGAGGGTGACACCAATAATAAGGGGGGGGGCACAGAGGAGGGAGCTGTTGCCTCCAGCCCTTCACCTCCTTTTTGGTCGCTTGATGACAGATGCAATGCCTGAAGGAGGAGCGATGATTTTGCAACCATGAAGAAAAATGCCAACCTCTAAGGATGACTGAGATGAAAAATGGAGGGAGTCTGGGTTTCTAATGGCACTGTGAACAGCCATAGCAGCCGGGACTGCCTCTCAAGATTTGTTGCTGTGTGAAAAAATAAAGCCCTTTTTGGTAATTTGTTGTGGGCAGCTATTACTTGCATCTGAAAAAAAAAAAAACAACTCCTGACTGATACAGATGTTGACATTAGCCTAACACAGATGAATCAATGTATAGTAGTAATAATAGCAATAATAACAAAATACAGTGAGCATATGCTGTAGACAACATTGTTAGGAAGATTGCATGAGTTAAAGTAGTTAAAACTCAGGACAATGACAGGAACATGGCAAACTTTCACATACCTTGGTTTTTATTAGATCTTAAAGTTGAAAGGGTTTATAAGACTTATCAAGAAGTCTTTAATAAGACTTATCAAGAAGTTGGAAAAGTAACCAATAACCAAGATTTGGGAACCACAGAAGTGATTACACTGATTTCAGGCTCAGGATCTTTCCCCATTAGGCAGTGTCCTGGACCTGCCTCTTATAAACTGTGTGAGTTCAGGCAAATTACTCAGTCTTTTGGAACCTCAGTTTCCTCTTCTGCAAAATGGGGAAATTATGAGGATTAAATAAGATGTGCCCATTGGTTATTACTCATGGTTAATTCCTCGTAGAGGTGGACAGGAATTTCAAAGAGAATCTCTCAGGGCATCGAGAAAGGTTGAAAGACAACCTCCCAGACTTTCAGCAAAGGTGTTTTCCAGCAGACCCCATGAAAAACAAGAGGAGGCATGCAGCATGTTCCTTGCTTTGGTTAAAAATTTCTCAGAAAGGCAGTAAATTACTGAATCCTTGTTTCAGCTAAATCAAACATACTGCAAGATTCCATTGGCATTTAATACTGATATTATAGCCCCCAGGAATAACAAGTGAAAGTAATTAAGTTTAATGATTCCAACGAACCCAATAAGCTTGATTGCAGTGTGTATGCCTAATTATCTTCCTTTTTTTGTTGTGTGTGCATGGTATAAATAAGGCCTATTTGTTAAAAAAAGAAAAGGCACTAATTTTAAGATGCAATAGGAAAAATTGCATCTGCAGCACCTTTTTCTGAAGGGCTCGCTGGAAACCCTGAGTGGGGAGAAAGTCACTTGGTTTGTCAAAGTAGCAAAGGAGGGATGATGTAATGCTCAAGTCTTTATGAGACAAAACCAGCTTTCCCAGCAGCAGAGGAGGAAACCAAGGAGACCTCTATCTTCTAGGGGACTCTGGGGCCCCTATCTTCTCTTCATGAAAGTAAAGGAAAACCAGAGTGGGGTAGAGGCTAGATGCATACTCTAGGGGAGGTATACAGCCCTCTGGCATTGAGTCTGTTCTGCTCACCTGGAGAGATGCCCCAGTGGTAGATGAATCATTGGCCCCAATGCCTCAACTTTTCCCGTATCCAGGTCTTCGACATGTGACTTTCACTGCTTTCCATTAAAAGGATGAAACATATTTCCCCACCCCTTCACTTTGAGTTCGAACATGTGACTTGCTTTGGATAACAGAATAATGTAAGTGACAGGCTGCCAGCTACAAGCCTAGGGCTAAAGAGATCTTGGATGTTTCCATTTACCATCTTGTGTTTCTGCCATTGCCCTAGGACCATGCTTGGATGAATCTACTGGTCCCAGGTGGAGAAGGAGGGGCACATGGAGCAGAGACACTGAGTCAAGCCCAGCCAGACCCCAGCCAAGTCTCAAATATGAAATTTAAATAAATATTGATTGATTTATATATTAAGTGCCACTGGGATTTTGTGTTGTTGTGGTGGTGGTGGTTTTAATGGAGTATAAGGGTGTCGGTACAACAGTGAAAACTTTGAAATGCTTTGAGAATTTTGTGACAACAAGCAATTTTCTGGGGAACAGTTTCTAAGATTTCAGGGGATTCTGATAACTCTGTCCGACTCAAGGGAAATTAGAACCCCCTTGAAACAATTAACCACATCTCTCTGTACTCAACCACACGCTGAAAACTCCCAAGGCCTTCTTGACTCTTCTTCTCTTTAATTTCCAGTCTTTTCTCAATTCCAAGTTCAGTAACATCACATTAGTAATGATGAGATTATTTATACCATACAAATTGATGAAAGCTACAAAACCAGGGTTTTTTCCCCAGAGAGCTAGTTTAGAATACCCATGCCTCCAGCAATCTGTCAATCAAGTCATCTTGCTGCTTTGGTAGCAGCAGGGTCTCTTGGAAGTAGTCTTTTCCTCCTCATTCTTGATTCCACTGTCCTTGCTCGGGGGCTGCCTGGAGCTGCAAATCAAATGTCAGAGTCAAATGATCAATGTTCAAATCCTGGCTACTTACGAGTTGTGTGATCCTGGTTAGTTCTTAAAATATTCTAATCTTCCTTCTTCACATGTGTAAAATGGAAATAATCAAACAGCACTTAACTATTAGGGTTATTAGAAAGGGTCAAAGAGATAATCCAGACAAAGCAGGCAGCAATGCATATGACACCTCCTAAACACATAAGAACTGTAAAGAAGGCTGAGACCTGAAGAATAGATGCTTTTAAATTGTGCTGCTGGAGAAGACTCTTGAGAGTCCCTTGGACATCAAGGAGATCAAGTCAGTATATCCTAAAGGAAATCAACCCTGAACATTCATTGGAAGTATTGATACTGAAGCTGAAGCTCCAATACTTTGGCCACCTGATGTGAAGAGCTGACTCACTGAAAAAGTCATGCTGGGAAAGACTGAGAGCAAGAGGAGAAGGGGGTTGACAGAGGATGAGGTGGTTGTATGTCATTACTGACTCAATGGACATGAGCTTGAGCAAACTCTGGGAGAGGGTGAAGGATAAGGAAACATGGTGTGCTGCAGTTTATGGGGTTGTAAAGAGTTGGACACAACTTAGTGACTGAAAAACAACAAACACAGAAGAAATGACAGTGATCACTACTTGCTTAATGTTCACGCCATCTTTTGCCATGGTTATTTGCAATGCCTTCCAACTGTCTTCTCACTTGTTGATCTTGCCCTCTTTCATTCCATTCTCCCCAAAGCAGATGGAACAAATTTGCAAAAACATAAATATGCTCAAAATCTTCCAGTCACTTTCCTTTGCCTCCAGGAGATAGCCCCAATTAACAAGTGGGAAACTTGGAGCCTAGAGAGGTTAAGAAATTTTTTCAAGGTCATATAAGCCATGAATAACTTGGGTCTGAAATCCAGGCTCTGAATCTCCACTATGGCCTTCTTAACCACTATGCCATCCTGATAATGAAAGGATAGGTGGTAAGGAGGAATGAAAGGATGAATATATGGAGTAACAAAAAAAGAAAAATATTGAGGGTTGGATGGAAGTCTAGACAGGTTGGCAGATTCTGGAATGAAAGGATGGAAGGAGGGGTAGAGAATGGCAGGATANCCAAATTTGCTGACATATTTGTCTCCTTAGGTATGTTTATTCCTAGGTATTTTATTCTCTTTGCAGTGCACATGTTCTTACATGGATAAATGAACAAGCCATATTTCATATATTCTAGAATGTACTTTTCTCAAGTTAAAAAAAATAAGAACACATCTTATAATTAAAGGCATTGTACGGTGGCTAATTTCTCTGTTTCTTACTGGCACATGCAATAAAGGTGCATCTTGAAATAAGTGGCATTTGGGAGTAACACAATACCTACTGTATGTTGCTATATATACTATATAGTGCTTATACAATTATATTTTAATAGATGTATATGATTGTGTGAATTACTATGGACAGCTTTCAGTACACATGGGTCTCCCTCATTCGTTTTAATGTCTGTGTGAACTATCNAGTAACACAATACCTACTGTATGTTGCTATATATACTATATAGTGCTTATACAATTATATTTTAATAGATGTATATGATTGTGTGAACTACTATGGACAGCTTTCAGTACACATGGGTCTCCCTCATTCATTTTAATGTCTGTGTGAACTATCATTGGTCTTAAGTGCGTGCATGAGTGCATGCTCAGCCCACCAGGCTCCTCTGTCCATGGGATTTCCCAGGCAAGAGTACTGGAGTGGGCTGCCATTTCTTCCTCTAGAGGATCTTCACAACCTAAGGATCACATGCACATCTCTTATGCCTCCTGCATTGGCACGCAGATTCTCTACCACTGAGCTACCTAAGAAGCCATTCTTCTCTGAGAAGAATCTGCTGAGAAGCAGATATGTACCTGTTTTATTTGGCCATATCCATTGTAGATGGGCTTTCAGATTATTTCTAAATTCTCCTGGTAGAAAACAGTGCTGCACTGACCATCCTTGTCNCTAGAGGATCTTCACAACCTAAGGATCACATGCACATCTCTTATGCCTCCTGCATTGGCACGCAGATTCTTTACCACTGAGCTACCTAAGAAGCCATTCTTCTCTGAAAAGAATCTGCTGAGAAGCAGATATGTACCTGTTTTATTTGGCCATATACATTGTAGATGGGCTTTCAGATTATTTCTAAATCCTCCTGGTAGAAAACAGTGCTGCACTGACCATCCTTGTCCTTAAATCTTTGTAATAAAAAAAAATTTTTTAACAGAGGGATTCCTATCTCATGAGTTTTCTTAGTTATCCTATATTGTAGGAAAACCTTAGTTATTCAGAGCTCAGTGAGACACATGTTCAAATCCTGGCTCCAGGGTTGCCATATTGAACACCTCAAGGGGGTTCAAACTGTCATCTGGGTGAGGAGTCAGCAAAATTTCTATAAAGAGCCAGATAGAGCCAACCCCTGAGATATGTGTATGACTCAGTTTCTTCACCAAGGAAATAAATCTATGTTACAGTGTTTGTGAGAATTAATGCAATGCTACAGGTAAAGCATTTACAAGTGCTTGGCAAGTGCTATAGCTATTTTAAAACTTTTATTCTTTTACTGAAGAGGAAATTCATAGGTAATAATTCACAGAGGCAAGACACAGACCAGGTAAGTCTGACTCCAAAACTTGTGCCTTCCCACAGCACCTAGTGCCTCATAAGGAAGGATTTTTTGCAGAGAGACTCTGAATTCAGAGGGGTAATAAAGTCCTAATGTGTCAGTGTCAGACATAGTGGACTTTGACTGTTAGAGAGTCCAGCAAACACACCACCCACCAGAGAAGGCAGCTTCTGTGAGACCCATCCCTTTGGGCTTGCTGACATACACAACCAGTGAATTTTCCTGCTATTTATGCCAATTCGATTTGATCATAGTGCTATTACCTGGATGCAAATGCACCACAGAGGTGTTGATAAAGCTGTCACAACAAGATGGAAATAGTAAGTCTCATTACTATTAAGAAAAGAACAAATCCATAAATAAGAGATCATCAAGTGAAATAAGATAGTCTCTCCTCCAGCTTCCAACAAATGTCGTGTGCAAAACCATGTCATTTCCCCAGGCACCCTCCCTGCCAGACAGATGTATAGAATATGAATTGTGCGGGGAGGGAAATTGATATGCAGAACAGGAGTTGGCAAAATAATTAGAGCTGTGAGGCTCCCTGAGTCTTGTGGTTTATTTCAGAAGTCACCAAATGTAAAATCAGAGATCCAGACCAGACTGATTATGTGACACATCAGTCCTTGAAAAAAGCCTTGAGATGATGGAGAGGGGATGGAATGTCCCCTGAGGGTGAAAGCAGAGCCAACCCGCCACACTGGACAGGTAAGAACCGCCTTCCCAGGTGGGGAAAGCCAGGGCTGCCCCACTGGTGGCCCAGCCTTGCTCAGGACAGTGCCAGGTTCCCTCCCCATGCTGTCCACTGAGATCCCAGCTTCCTGCACCCCTCTCACTCATCCCAACCACTTCTCCTGGCTGAGGCTAAGTCCAAAATGAAAGTGGTATTAAGTTCCTAAAACCTTATNGAGGCTCCCTGAGTCTTGTGGTTTATTTCAGAAGTCACCAAATGTAAAATCAGAGATCCAGACCAGACTGATTATGTGACATATCAGTCCTTGAAAAAAGCCTTGAGATGATGGAGAGGGGATGGAATGTCCCCCGAGGGTGAAAGCAGAGCCAACCCGCCACACTGGACAGGTAAGAGCTGCCTTCCCAGGTGGGGAAAGCCAGGGCTGCCCCACTGGTGGCCCAGCCTTGCTCAGGACAGTGCCAGTTTCCCTCCCCATGCTGTCCACTGAGATCCCAGCTTCCTGCATCCCTCTCACTCATCCCAACCACTTCTCCTGGCTGAGGCTAAGTCCAAAATGAAAGTGGTATTAAGTTCCTAAAACCTTAACCACTAAGAACCACTTGCAAATGGACCAGATGGGTCTGGATCCCCAGGGGGCCTCCAGCTCAATGCCTGGCTCTGGTAGGGAGTCTGGAGATGCTTATTGACTTGAATTGACTAAAGCCACCCACAAAATATCCTTGGTGAGATAGGAAAGAGGTGAAGGAGAGAAGAGGGGAAGAAGGAGGAAGGAGGAGTGAGGGGAAGAGAGAAGCAAGACATGAAGGAGAAGGGCAGAGAAAGTGGTGAAGATGCTGGAATGTGAATTGAGCAGATNACTTGCAAATGGACCAGATGGGTCTGGATCCCCAGGGGGCCTCCAGCTCAATGCCTGGCTCTGGTAGGGAGTCTAGAGATGCTTATTGACTAGAATTGACTAAAGCCACCCACAAAATATCCTTGGTGAGATAGGAAAGAGATGAAGGAGAGAAGAGGGGAAGAAGGAGGAAGGAGGAGTGAGGGGAAGAGAGAAGCAAGACATGAAGGAGAAGGACAGAGAAAGTGGTGAAGAAGGACAGGAATGTGAATTGAGCAGACTGAGGCAATAGATGAGCAGAGAGATGCAGACAAAGAGAGAAGGAGACAGGCACAGAACAGAGACAGAAGGCAGAGAAGGCTAAGGTGAGTGGAATACGAGGCGAGCAGATGGAGGAGGGAGCTGGGCAGACAGAGAGAAGAGGGAGGCGGGGGGCAGTGAGACAGGCAAACAAGGACACGTGGGACAAAGACATGGAAAGAAAGATAGGCACAGAGAAGCTCAGAGCCCACAGATAGGAGCAGAGCAGAGAGATGGAAAGAGTACAGCCAAAGCGTGAGGAGGGACAGAGAGACAGGGCAGGACCAAAGACTTTTGGGTTGCCCAAGGGAATCTGCACCCCTCTCGGATCATCTTTTCCTGAACTAATTCCTTGATAGAGAAATGGAAGAAGATTCTGAAAACCCATTACTTGGTAGGTAAGAAATATCCTTCGTCTCCAGGCTTGCTGCCAATTCTAAGGTGGTGCTGGAGGCCTGGGCCTGGGTTGGGGCTAGCCCATCTGGGCTCCAGGCTCCAGGCTCCTCGAGGTAATAAGCTATGACCAGGAACTCACTCTGTCTACCCTCATGGAATTCTTATAGGATCAGCTCAAATGATACCATGAACGCCCTCCAAAAAGTACATCACCCTCTGACATCATCCAGTAATGAAGGTGGGAAGTTGGTTGAGTTCTGGCTAACTCTTGTGTTCATTCTATTCCTCCCTCCCTCACCCCCCCCACCCCACTGTCCTTCTCTTTCCCATTCACTGCCATTCCCACCACACACACACCAGCACATCTGATTTCTATTCCAAAGAGACCTTGACTTCAGCCCTTAGGGCATGAAATATTCAATCCACTTGGACACTTTTTAATTAATTTAGGGTTTGATTCAGGCCATTGCTCCTTGAGGCCTGCCTCTGTAACCCCTTCCTGGATCTAATTAACTGACTTACATGAGCACCTCCTCTCCTCTCCAGGAACTGGTTTATTGAGGCATCTGCAAGCTTTCTCTTTGCCATCTAGCCATTTATGCCTGGAAGAGGCAGCGAGGCAATGAGATCTGTCCTACACAAGAGTCAAAGATGACTTCTAAAGAATGAGAAAAGAAAAACTGCAAACCAAATCTACTAACAGCTCAGGCAGCAAATATTCAGATGATTAACAGGCTGGCTGCATCAGAGAAATAGATGTTTCATCCAAATTCCACGTTGTTCTCACCTGACTTTTTTCACCAACCCCACCTTCCATACAGACTCAATTATCACAAGATTCATTTGCACATGTTGACATTTTGCTCTGTTTAAAAAAAAAAAAGGCTTTTCATTGCTATTATTATATTGTGCTAGTGAGTTTTGCCTGACAGGTTGAGTCATAATAAAATTAAACAGATTGATGCATGTAAGACTTTTAGCACAGTGCCAAGCTCATGTTAAGTGCTGGACGAATAACCAGTATTTTGATTAATTTTAGTCATAGTCATTATTACCATATTCATCTTGTGGACAGGCCTGGTGTTTTGTTCTGCCTGTAACAGGTCACACAATATTGAGCACTAAGGTGGTTCTTGGTAAAATTTTCCAAGAAGCTGGGGACTGTTTTGACAGTACGCATGGGACTCCCAAAGAGCCTATGTGTCCCACAGTGGCCTCCCTTCTTTCCTAAATTCCTATCCAGCCACCCAACAAATAGGTACCAGGCACTTGCTAACTGTCACGCATCATCCTAGGTACTGTGAAATCCAGGTAAGCAAGATAGACAAGATTTCTGCCTTCAAAATGGTTAAGCCGCAGGAATTGCCATCCATGGTAAGGGCCATATCAACTCTTTATACAGCACAATTTTCAGATCTTTACCTGCACGGACACACTTAGTCCTCACAGTTTGTCCTTGGAGGAGGGACTTATTCCAACCCTCTTTTTATATTTTACATAGATAGATAGATGGACTGAAATCCAGACAGGTAGATTAGCCTGTCAAAAATCGCACAGAAATAACAGCAGAGCTGGCAGTTTGGCTCCAGGGTTCACACAGCTAACCACAGCGCTGCTGCATCATCTGGTTCATGGTGCTTATTTCTATTAGTGACCGTTTCCCTTCGTCTCAGTAAGTAGATTAGAATATCCTTAAACTCTGTGGAAAGAGGAAGCAGATTAGTGATGACAGGGGCTAGGAAGAGGGGGAAAGAGAAATGATCACCAATGTGTATGGAGTTTCCATTTGGGAACATGTAAAAGTTCCGGAACTAGATAGTAATAATGATGCTTGTACAATATTGTGAACATACTTAACCATTATTAAAATAGTCAATTTTGTGTTATGGAAATTTTACTCCTTAAAATTTTTCTTTAATCTGTAAATGTAGGGTTGTCCTCTAACTTTCATACCCCCACAACAACTAGAATGTAAAAATTCTTGGCAAACATTTTGTGATTAATTGACTGATTGCTAGTGGTCTTAGAAATGGAGCTTGCATTGTTTTTGTTATCATCACTCTTGTGATTATTCTAAACAGAATCCTTTCGGGGCCCAGAAATTCCCTGTCCACCTAAGAGCAACCTGACCACAGATTGTGCTGATTCTGAGGGTGCGGGAACAGGTGTTCAGCACCAGGGGCTGGGCTGGGCTGGGCTAGACTAGGGAAGGTGCTTCTCCAGAAACAGTGATACACAGGGGCGAGTTAACACCAAGACGAGGTTGAGAAGGCAAAGTTCAGAGCCAGAGGAACACTACAAGTTTGAGGTCTGAGGGACAAATAGGGGCTAAAAGCAGAGAAACAACCTCAAGGTCAGGTATTGAGAGAATCTGAAGGCTTTGGGGAAGAAAACAATAGTAATATAAAAATAACAGGAATGATGAATCAGACCCTTGGATAGTGCCTTCTACATGTTAGATACTGACCCAAAGGTTTTCACATATTAATTCAGTTATTCTGCATTATTATTTTCATTACCCCCATTTTATAGGTAGGNGACACACTTAGTCCTCACAATTTGTCCTTGGAGGAGGGACTTATTCCAACCCTCTTTTTATATTTTACATAGATAGATAGATGGACTGAAATCCAGACAGGTAGATTAGCCTGTCAAAAATCACACAGAAATAACAGCAGAGCTGGCAGTTTGGCTCCAGGGTTCACACAGCTAACCACAGCGCTGCTGCATCATCTGGTTCATGGTGCTTATTTCTATTAGTGACCGTTTCCCTTCGTCTCAGTAAGTAGATTAGAATATCCTTAAACTCTGTGGAAAGAGGAAGCAGATTAGTGATGACAGGGGCTAGGAAGAGGGGGAAAGAGAAATGATCACCAATGTGTATGGAGTTTCCATTTGGGAACATGTAAAAGTTCCGGAACTAGATAGTAATAATGATGCTTGTACAATATTGTGAACATACTTAACCATTATTAAAATAGTCAATTTTGTGTTATGGAAATTTTACTCCTTAAAATTTTTCTTTAATCTGTAAATGTAGGGTTGTCCTCTAACTTTCATACCCCCACAACAACTAGAATGTAAAAATTCTTGGCAAACATTTTGTAATTAGTTGACTGATTGCTAGTGGTCTTAGAAATGGAGCTTGCATTGTTTTTGTTATCATCACTCTTGTGATTATTCTAAACAGAATCCTTTCGGGGCCCAGAAATTCCCTGTCCACCTAAGAGCAACCTGACCACAGATTGTGCTGATTCTGAGGGTGCGGGAACAGGTGTTCAGCACCAGGGGCTGGGCTGGGCTGGGCTAGACTAGGGAAGGTGCTTCTCCAGAAACAGTGATACACAGGGGCAAGTTAACACCAAGACGAGGTTGAGAAGGCAAAGTTCAGAGCCAGAGGAACACTACAAGTTTGAGGTCTGAGGGACAAATAGGGGCTAAAAGCAGAGAAACAACCTCAAGGTCAGGTATTGAGAGAATCTGAAGGCTTTGGGGAAGAAAACAATAGTAATATAAAAATAACAGGAATAATGAATCAGACCCTTGGATAGTGCCTTCTACATGTTAGATACTGACCCAAAGGTTTTCACATATTAATTCAGTTATTCTGCATTATTATTTTCATTACCCCCATTTTATAGGTAGGGAAATTAAAGCAGATAAGTTAAGTTACTTGCCCAAAGTCACATAGGTAGCAAGTGGCAGAATCTGGATTCTAAGCCAAATGGTCAGGAGCCACGGATCGACTCAATCACAGGAGTTACGGAGTGAATCTTGAGTTAAGATTCTGGTCCTGCTGAGAGCTAACTGCTGGCCTGATGAGATGAAGGACCCCCTGGAGCTTGAGGTTTAAGGATACAAATTAAATGCAGTCCTCAGGGCCCTGACTCACAAGTTTGAAACTTGCCCTTCCACCTTGAGCCACTGTGCGACACAGGTGCCCACGGTTCCTGCCGCCTGCTCCCTGCTTCCATCCATGGCAGGAGGGAGAGGCTACAGGTCCTCCTGCCTCAAGCTGCCCACGTGGTGATATTTAATTAATCTATTCATTTGATCTTCTGGTCTGTTCAGTGGCTCCCTTCCCCTGATGCTCCCTGAGGTTTGCATACAGTAGAATTCAGCCCTAATTAAAATTGTTGAGACACCAGCAGTCTCTAATGTTAATAAAACATCAGAATGAGACAGTATTTTTTTTTAACAAGCTTTTCTTAAAAACTTCGAAAGGGGTATAGAGGGAGCCTACGTAGGAAAGAAGAAAGTTAACAACCTCCCTCTTCAAGTGTGTGACGGTGGCATTTCTAATTCTCTCTTCTGATCTGGGGCTGGAGGCCAATCCTTTGTAGCAGGAAGAAACCTAGGGTCTGTGTCCAGAGATCTCTTGTCCCAAACTTCCTGTTTGGGATCTAGACTTGAGCTAATTTATCCCCTCTTAGAGTCTTAGTTTTTCTGTCTGCAAATGAGTGCCAGACTAGATTTAGTAGTCTACAGTCTGAGAACATTAAGTTGTCAAATTCTTGTATCCTTGAGCCTGACAGGACAAAGTTACAGGACCATCTGCCTCCTCAGACACTTGCTTCCCTTCATCCTCCTGAGAAAAGGGCCACAAGAAGTTTTCCCACTCAAGTCACTGGGCTTTGAGTGATATAAGCTACCCCTAATCACAAGAAACTGAACTACAGATTGGAGTCGTGGTTCCAAGCAGCACTGGAAACCTAACTAAGAGGGCCAATGAGGTACCTTGGCTCAGAATTCTCTACCCTCGGTGGAACCAGACAGAGCTAGCCAGATTCCCTCTCCAGGGGCAGCTTATCTGTTCCCTTGCTCAAGCAGAGTGAAGAAGAAACACCACAGACACTGGCCAGACCAACCTGGATGTAAAATACTACTGGCACCTTCCAGCCATGTAGCAGCTATGTTGTATACCCTCTCTGAGCCTGCTTCATGATCTTTATAAGGATAATAAGAATAATTCCCTCTTTATCTCATTTGATAACTTACATCAACTACATAGCATGGGGGATGACATATATTAGCCCTGAGTTACAGGTAGTTGGTAGCAGAGGTTACCACTGATGGCAGCAGACAAACAAATAGGAGAGAGAGAGTGAGAGGGAGAGAGAGAGATTAGGGGTAGCTTATATCACTCAAAGCCCAGTGACTTGAGTGGGAAAACTTCTTGTGGCCCTTTTCTCAGGAGGATGAAGGGAAGCAAGTGTCTGGGGAGGCAGATGGTCCTGTAACTTTGTATGTTCTGAAAGCAGAACATACACATGGAGGGCAAATAATGCTTGCTGGGGTGAAGTGCCCTTATGGGCAGCTCTCAGCCCACTAGTTCTGGTGGGATTCCACCCCTTTTTCTGCCATAAACATGTGACACAGGCCCAAGCCAATCAGAGCCTCACATTCTCCTGGCCACTGTGATTGGTCCAGAGGAGAGCATCGATTAAAGTTAACCCACTCCCAGATGCCTAGTTGCACCCAGCCACACCGAGACACAGAGCTCAGCTGATTCTCCAGTTTCTATGAGAAGTTAAGTCCCATGGACACTTTTGCGACTTTCAAAGACTCATAAATTTGCTGAGCAGGTCATGGGAAAGGATTGCATCACAAAGCAAGTGGCTATTGCTTGCAAAGAGCAATACTGGTAGAACCCAACATCCTCTGTCTCTCTACCTAAGTCAAATACCAAGTAAGCCCTCCATAAACAGAGGACATTATCATAGCAATTCCTGGGCAGGAGATAAGATGGATATTTGCTGCCCCTCATTTTTCTGGGAAGATGCTCCCATTCGTAGTTTCAACATCCCAGGCATACGGAGAAAAAGGCTTTCCACACTGGTTCCAGAGCAGAGACAGTGTGATGTGCAACCATCTCATTCAACTTATGATTTGCAGGTCTCATTGCCATCAGAATTGACAAGGTTAAACTTTCTGGATGTGAACTGGAATTAATAACACAGCAATGGCCTTGCGCCAACCATGGGTTCCCCCTGTTATTTAATAGAACGATTCATTTGAACTGCTGTGGACTACTTCCCCCTTCACAGATGGTGAGGAGCCCACTTCTCCCCTCTGCTAGTCCTTCCATTTCTAGGGAAAGAGTAGTGAGGCTTATTGAATTCTAATACATCATCATGGCATCGTGGGCATCAATAGAGACAGATGTGAGAACAGAACATGGAGCCCCATATCCATCCCTCACAGCCACCCCTTCCTCCTCCTCTTCTCAGCAGATCTACTCAGCAGCCTCCCACCCCACCCCATGCAAGGAAGTGGAGAGTTCATTATGAACACTGGCCAAAAGTCAATAAACACATGGCTTTCAGTCACCTGGTGGCTGTCTTCACCATCAACAAAGTAATTGCAAGTTCTCAACCTGGTTTGTGGGGGTGAAGATGGGTGACAAGGGGCTCAAGGGAGCTCTACAGCCAGAATGATCTTTCCATAAATCTAATTTGATCATGTAAAGTATCTCCACCTCATTTAAAACTCTTCAGTGGTTCCCTGTGGCTTCTAGGATAAAGACCAAAGCATTTACTATCATTCACAAGGTTCTGCAGGGTCTGGCCTCTGCTGACCTGTCTAGCCTTATATTCATGCCTGTGCTTTCCCATTCTGGAGTGGTTGCACTCCTGTCATGTTGAAAGATTTTCATTCTTTCAGTGTCTTGGAGACCTTCAGAGCTCAGATCAAATATCACCTACTCCCTGGAATAAATCCTGGAATAAATAAATAAATAAATCTGGAATAAATCCTGCTTTAATATAGTCTTATAGTCCCTCACACTTGTCCTTCACTGCAATTTTATATTTCCGTATTTAATTATTTTATTATATTATCTTATATTTCCTTATCTAACGATTAGGCTGATGTCCTGTCTACCCACTGGTAAGTAACTCTATGTTCTGTTCATCAAGTATCTCCAGCTTCTACCACAATGACTGGTACAGAGCAAGAACTCCATAGATATTTGCTAAATAAATGTAGGGGTAAACTGGTTATAAAGTACGGCACATTCCAAGAGCTGAAATCTGGAAGTGAGGATATAACTGAGAGCATGTAGAGCAAGGTGGGAGAAGAGGCAAGAGAGGTAAATGGAGCAGATCACAGAATAATCATTATTCAGCACCTACTGTATGTCAGGCCCTGTTCTATGCACTGGGGATACAGCAGTGAGTAAAACATATAGCATGCTCTACCTTTATGAACTGTATGTTTCAGGTCATTCCTCTTTTGCGTTGCAGGATACTCACTTGTGTTGCAGTATTGATCTTGGAAGTATCCCCACTTATAGCATTGTTCTAGGTTGTGGCAAGAATAAATTGCACACAGGTGTAAATTGCACAAGGTGTAAAGGACCTTCCACAGGCAACCTCCAGAGCTGTGGGGCAGGTTTGGGGTGGAGGGTCTCATTCACAAGAAGGCCAATTAAGCACTTCAACTCCACAACCTGTTGTTAAGAAGTGAGTGGCTTCTGGATTGGGTGGAGCCTTGGGAAAGGTAGACTAAGTTGCACACAATAGAATTGTTTCCCCCTTACACACCAAGACCCTCACCCTTACCAGGCACTTCATCTCTTGTCTCTTCCTCCCACGTTACCTCTCAAAATTTCTTCTGCTCTGAGCAATTCAGCCTTCATTTTCAGCTTGCAAATTTCTCTAATAATGACCATTACCTTTCTTCAAATGTGCTCCTTGGTTTATGCTCCCATACAAACACTGTTTGATTTTGGTGGCCCACCTATGGAATTCACTATTGCACCATGGCCCACAGGATGTCACACATGGGGCATTGCTCCTCACACTTAAGGACTCGGCCTCTGTCCAGAGAGCCATGTGGGGCATAGAAAGTCTTCAGTAGGGAGTGACCCTGGGCAAACACCCCCGCCCCCGGCCACAGCACCTGAGACTTTGTCTCAGCTGCCAGGAAGAATCCAGATGCAGCTGTGGGTGTCCTTCTTATGGCATTAATTAAAGCTTTGCCCAGGGCGCAGCTGCAGAGGAGCCCATGGGGTGCAGAACAGACAGGGAGCAGCTGCGTAGGCAGCTTTCAGCTCAGCAGGCCTGTCCTGCCCCAGGGGTCTTCCTGCTGGAAGCAGAGCTGGAGTGGCTTTGGTGAGGGGTATCTCTGAACTGAAAGGGAAATGCTTCCACTTCCCATAGAAGAGGGAAATGGTTGTTTCCTTGAGAAAAGCCTCTAAAATGAAATCACCCTTAGGAGCCCTTCTCTCTGATTTCTTTTTAGGACTGAAAGCCTGCAGTCAGCAGCTCTTTCACAGAGCAATCTACAGAAGAACAGTGGAGTTGTGCAACATGGCAGCCTCACTCCCCACCTCTTGCATTCAACCTCTCCAGGCTGGGTCCAATGGGCCCAGAGAGTCATCTGGTAAGAATCATAATTATCAAAAATAATTGCAGCTACCATTTATCAAGAATTCACCAAGGCAATCTGCTTAACGCCCAGTCTCCATAAAGCCGCTCAATAATCTGATGAGATGGAGATTATTATCACCATTTGATAGATAAGGAAACTGAGGCTTACATCTACTTTCAAGTCCTGGTGTGTGCGTGCTCAATTGCTCAGTTGTGTCCAACTCTTTGAGATCCTATAGACTATAGCCTGCCAGGCTCCTCTGCCCAGGGAATTCTCCAGGCAAGAATACTGGTGTGAGTTGCCATTTTCTCCTCCAGGAGATCTTCCTGACCCAGGGACCAAACCCACATCTCCTAAGTTGGCAGGCAAATTCTTTATCACTGAACCATCTGGGAAACCCTGCAAGTCCTGGACTCCAAGTTAAAAGCTGTGTGATGGTGAACAAGTTACTTGCTTAACCTTTCTGCCCCAGTGACTTTCCTGAATGAAGAGGCATACAAAAGTCTCTGAGTATAGCCTCCACCCTTACCCCCAGGTCTCCTACCCAGCTCAGGGTGACTCACAGACCATTCTCTGGGATGGGGCAGCAGTTGAGGTCTGGGCCTACAGGAACCCTAGGAGAGTGAGAGGAACTGTCCCACTCTGCAAATGAGGAAGGTCTGATGCTTAGACAAAAATACAGGGTCCTGCAGAATCCTCTCTGCCCATGTCTGGCTGCAGGGAATTCAATTCTGCATTAGATGAAAACCTACACTACTCTCCAGGTGAAAATCCTAAAAGATGTATCTAACCCATCTGTCATCTAGTTGAAAACTCTGCCACTGATTCCCTTTCGATTATGGAACTCATGGGTAGCCAGCCATTAAAAAGAAAGCCAGCAAACTTGAAGGGGGAATAGGGCAGAAAGAAGATATGATGACATGGGAATTAGTAAGAACTGATAGCTCAGGAAAAAAAGAAAATCCAACTTCAATGAAACTAGTCTCAGAAGAGCAATGTTGTAAGTCACATAAGGAAACAGCAAAAAACATGGTAAAGATGGGCAACCCTGGAACCAGGGGCTCAAATGCAGTCAGGCCTCTCTAGCTCTCATTTCCATTTCTCTCTGAAATTTGGACTCTTTGTTCCCATTCATATAGGCCTTCACCCAAAGGGAGTATGGCTATGACAACTAGAGCTTTACTGCTTCTTTAAGTAACTGAGGAAGAAAAAGTGGGCTCTCTTACTTCAGGTTGACTTGAAAAATTTGCAGGGAAAAAACAGATAGTGACCAATTTTTTTTTTAAAAGCCATCTGCAGTAATCAAGATGGTTCTAGATCTCACTAACATAATAGAACCTCAATATAATAGTGGTTTTTAAAAGTTAGCCCTTTTTCTCCAATACGGTAGTTCAGATATAAGCCAACCAGGGTCTGTGAGGTGACTCTCTTGTCTAAGACCCAGGTGCCTTTCATCTTTGCTCTGCTATGCCTTGGTATCATTCTCAGTTGCATGGCCTAAAAATGCTCACCACCACATCTACCATCCATCCAGCAGAAAGAAGGAAAAAGTAAGTGAAAGAAGCAACAGTTGGTATGAAGAGCACAACTCAGAATTTATATATGTCGATTCCACTGACATTTTATTGGCCAGAACATAGCCACATAGCCACATATAGCTGCAAGGAAGCTGAGAAATGTAGTCTTCTATCTGGGCAGCCATGTCTCATACCCAAAACTAGAGGTTCTATCCTTACTACAAAAGAGAGGTTATATGTCCAGGATAACTCCCATTTCTGCCAGTCACCCAAAGGCAGGAAGTTTCTGGAAACAGAAACCAGAATATGACCTGGAACTAAGACTATATCCCCCACCCCATCACCTTTTTCTGCTTCTCTTGAATGTCTGATTCATTGCCCTCTCCTTCCTCAGCTCCAGCCTCTTTATGGCCACCTCGCCATTTCTAGTCTTCTGCATCCAGTGAAGGAAAATAAGACCAGCCAGGCTCCAACACAAATGAAACTTGGGATGAGCATTCACAGCCGAGTTAAGTGAATTTATGATTTAACCCTGGGCCAGTAAGGGGCAAATAGGAACATAATGAGGTCAAGCTATTAGCTATGAGAAATAAATATAAAGTTATGTTAACAAAGGGAATATTAAATCCTCATGCAGATCAGAAGGAGGTGTAAGTGGCAGGGATGTTTTTTGGAGATAAATTAATTCTTGAGGTGATGAGATTAGTTTCATTTTAAATACTCTAGGGAACAACCAGCTGTAGAAATGCAGAGTAGAAGGAGATGTTCCAATCTATCTACAGCAAACAAAGCAGTCACCAGAACTCAGCTGGCTGGCCTTAAGTTTGAACTGCTCTCTACAGAGCTCAGTAACCAAGGCAGATGAGAAGAGCCCTTGACAGGTAGAGCCTAAGACTGGAAACCTGCCAGACATCAGAAGAAACTGATGAGTGCGGCGACTTATATATCTGAGTGGAGTGAGGGCTGGATTCAAGAATGGGAGGGAAGATAGGATTGTCGGGATACTCCAAGGGGGAGGGGATAAAGGGAGTGGGCTAAGGAAGGGTAGGAGAGAAAAGAAAGCATTAGGATTGGGGGCATGGGGGAACATCCATACAGTATATATTTCAAAGTCTAAGCCCTGGGGCATTCTGAGTTGTGCCTATGGTCAAGATGCAAAGACTAAGGTCCAGCTGCCACAGACATTAAGAGTTTGGTACTTATCACCTGAACCTGAATCCTTGAGCAAAGAGCTGCTCAAATTTCCATCAGAGTCTAGCGTACAATCATTCAGTTTGGAAACAGCGGGCAGGTTTCCAGAATAAGGAAGGAAATAGCACCCTCCTGAGCCACCAGGCATCAGAACATTCCTGTTATAGACTCTGAGGTGGAGCGGGTGGGACACATCACTGGGGACTACTGAGCAGATATGGGATACCCAAGCCAGATGGGATATAGAAGCCAGATACCCAAATGGTAAGTTAGCGAGAGACCCACTGTATGAGTTTGCTAAGGTTGCCACTGATGAAGCACCTTAGGCTGGGTAACTAGACAACAGACATTTGCTCACAGTTCTAAAGGACCATGATCAAGGTGTCAGTAAAGTTGGTTTCTTCTGAGACCTCTTTCTTGGCTTGTAGATGGTCATCTTCTCCCTGTGTTTTCACATGGTCTTTGCTCTGTGTATCTATCTGTGTCCTAATATCCTCTTCTTATAAGGACACCTGTCACATTGGATTAGGGCCTGCTACAATGACCTTATTTAACCTTAATTACCTCTTTAAAGACTATTGCCAGATGGTCACATCCCAAATTTAGGACTGGGGGTTAAGGTCTTCAACATATGAATTTTGGGGACACTTCAGCTCATAACATCACCTGTAATCACCTATAAAGGGAGCTTACTCTGTAATTTCATGTATCAAAGCCGCAAAGAAAGATGGACTAAACTCTCATCTCTAATTACAAGTTTTGGAAAAGAAGGTTTGGAGTTAGTCCAGTTTGGGGTAGATGTCCATCGCTGGCCCAACTTGCTAAGCCCAAGGATGTGGGCTCATTCAGAACAAACATGGCTTTCAAGACTCTGCCTATGGATGGTGGCAGCAAGCTGTTGGCCTGTGGCCTAGACAGATACTCTGTATTAACTATCAGAATAAACCTACACTCTTCAGTAAGGCATATAGAATCCTTCACTCCCTATCCCTTTCATTGCTACCTCTCTGCCACATACTCTGTGACCCCTGCACAAGTTCTGCCCTTCATCTGTACTAAATGAACAATGCCATGACCTAACCTCACTGTTTTCCTACCTCCAGGCCTTTGCTCAGGCTGTTCCCTCCATCTAACGAGCCTTCCCTCTCCACCCTCTTTGTCTACCTGACAAGCTCCCACTTATATTTGTACTTCAGAGCCCACCTGGAGCATTCCCTTTGGAAAATCTTTCCTGACTTCCTGTAGAGTCATCCTCTCTCTTTTGTTTCATGCTGTTCCTGGATGTGCTTCTTTTAATACCCTTAGAACATTCAGTCACAATTTTTGTTAGATTGCTTTTCTCTTGAAGCAGACTCTGGATTCTAGGTTGTTAGAGGAAATTCACCTTATCTATCCCAAAGTCTAGCACAGTGCTTGCCTTATACCCAAAACCATTTGTGGTATAATGAATGAATGCATGTTTTCAACTGGGCACAACAGGATGCAAATAAAGCATGAGTCTCTATCCTTTAGGAACCTCCAAGTGACTATGACAGACATTATATGGGTACTGATTTTAAAAATCAAGATATAAACCAAGGGCTAAGGAAGTGCAAAAGGAGTTGCCATTTAAACTGGGAGAATTATGGGCAGCTTCTGGAAGGAGGTGATTTTGAGTGTCACAAAGGATTAGTAGGAGTTTGCCAAGTGGTGTTAGAAAGGGAGGGGAACCAGAGAGACAAGGCCAATAGGATAGAGCAGGGACAAGATATGGGGAAAGGACCTTACCATGCTTGTAGGTGCAACACGGAGCAGTTATAGAGGTAACATAGGGATACCAAGTGGAGAAAGCATCATCTGGTGTTCTGAGAAAAGGTGGCCCCAGTAACACCTGAGCCTTTGAGCTGTTCTTGGAACAAGCTGAGATGATAAAACTACTTTGTGTTGTACTCATGGAGCCACCAGCTCCTCATGGCATCTGCCTAGAATCTCTCTCCCTCCATGGATATTCTCAGGGGGGAGGGAAAGACACTTGAAGTTGCCAACAGTCTGGAGCCAAAGAAACCAAGCCTTCAGAGTCTGGGGTCTTCACTGACCTCCATCACAACCTCCCTCAAATGACAAAGGGGTAGGGTGGCCCCTCTGAGTCTGGCATAAGACATTTGCCTCTCAGCACCAGCACATAATAGAACATTCTCTAAGCCTCTCTAATTTCACTGCTCTCACCTCGCTGAGCCTCAGTTGTTCATCTAAGAAAAGGTGATATTGGCTCCTCAGGTTTATTTTGTGACCTATGTAGGTCAACCACCTAACCATGATTGACATCTAAAAGGTACTTAAGTAACAGTGGCCATTACAGTTAATTTCTTAAATAAAAATGTGCTTGTCTTTCTTCCCTTGCTCTAGAACCATAGGCTTCTGGAGAAGATTTATGCTCCATACTGTCTAGCACATATTTTTGCTCAATAAATGTATGTTACATCAATGACTGCCTAGAATCCTAGAATTTTTAGACTAGGAGATACCTAAGAAATAAGCTATCCCAAACCCTCATTTGGGCTTCTCTGGTGGCTTATATGGTAAGGAATCCACCTGTAGCTTGGGAGACCTGGGTTTGACTCCTGGGTTGGGAAGATCCCCTGGAGGAAGGCCTGGCAAACCACTCCAGTATTCTTGCCTAGAGAATCCCCAAGGACATAGGAGCCTGGTGGACTACAGTCCATGAGGTCACAAAGAATCAAATATGACTGAGTGACTAAGCATAGCACAGTTAACCCTCATTTTACATAGGGAGGAAATAGAGACTCCAAACTCCATCACATGTGTCCTTACCCACACAAAGGGAGTAGTAGCTATTGGATTTTCACAGTAATTAAATGAGTAAATACACATGAAGTATTAAGACAGTGTCTGGCACATAATTCTGCTGCTACTGCTAAGTCGCTTCAGTCATGTCCGACTCTGTGACCCCATAAATGGCAACTCACCAGGCTCCCCCATGCCTGGCACATAATAACCATTAGTAATTATTAGTACTGTTATAAGATGATTGAGATGGGCCCAAAGGCACATCATGAAGTAGTAGTGAGCCTGAAGCAGAGCCCTGTGCTCTTCCCAGTTTATCACTATCCCCATTACGCCTCACTGCTTCCAGAAGCTCCTTATCAATAACTAGTTCCTGAGTTCACGTGTGATATGGAATTCACATGGTGTTCCCATGAACCAACAGAGCGTAGATTGACCCCTAATTCCTAGGGAGGACTTCTCAGGCAATCTCATGATTAGCCAAACCAAGGTCTTAACCAGCTTAGAGCTCCATCATCTCTGAGCACCTTCCCTGCTGGCAACATCCCAAACATGCTGAACTACTTCTTCAATTATACAGATCAGTTTGTCTCAAAAAGGGCAAATTTTATCCCCAGAGAACATTTTATAATATCTAGAGACATTTTTAGTCATCAAAATTGGGGTGAAGTGTGCTAATGGTATGTAGTGCGTAGAGGCCAGAGATGTTGCTAATCAGCCTACAATGTACAGGTCAGCCCCTTATTACAAAGAACTATTTAATCCAGAACACCACTGAACTGCTCTTGAAAGATCCTAATGTTGATGAATGTGCATTCAGATGCACATGTGTATCTATTTCAAATGTCTTACAGCTATACAATCAGCAGATAGGGAAGGCAGGATGGTGTAAAAAGCCTGGGTAAAAAGCCTGAACTCTGGAGCAAAACTGCACAATCAGCAGATAGCTTTAGCGTTAAGGAGATAAAGGTTTAAATTTTAGCTCATCCACTTAGGAGCTGTGTGAACTTGGACTTGATACTTAATTTCTCTGAGCTGCAGTTTCCGCATCTGAAAACGGAAGATAATTATGCTGTAGAGAGGCTCTAAAAAGATGATACAAAAAAAAGCATTTAGTACGTGCCTAAAACATAATAGGTAGGTAGTAGACAACATTCATTACTACTTACCTCTTCATTTTAGTAAGGTAAGTAAACATGGAATTTTAAAAATGTTGGTCAGGGATGAGCCAGAAGTTGGCTGACAGAAGACAGATTTAACAGAGGTCAAGCTTATCATCACAATAAGATGGCAGAGTAGGACGTGTATTCATCTTCTGCAAGAACAACAAAATTGGAACTTGCTGCTGAATAACCATCAACAAGACAATGTTGGATCCCACCAAAAAAGATACACTACACACAAAAGCAAAGGAGAAGGCCCAACAAGACGGTTCAGTTCAGTTCAGCTCAGTTGCTCAATCATGTCCAACTCTTTGTGACCCCATGAATCACAGCATGCCAGACCTCCCTGTCCATCAACACGCCAGGAGTTCACTCAAACTCATGTCCATCGAATCGGTGATAACATCCAGCTATCTCATCCTCGGTCGTCCCCTTCTCCTCCTGCCCCCAATCCCTCCCAGCATCAGAGTCTTTTCCAATGAGTCAACTCTTCACATGAGGTGGCCAAAGTACTGGAGTTTCAGTTTTAGCATCACTCCTTCCAAAGTACACCCAGGGCTGATCTCCTTAAGAATGGACTGGTTGGATCTCCTTGCAGTCCAAAGGATTCTCAAGAGTCTACTCCAGCACAACAATTCAAAAGCATCATTTCTTCGACACTCAGCTTTCTTCACAGTCCAACTCTCACATCCATACATGGCCACAGGAAAAACCATAGCCTTGACTAGACGGACCTTAGTTGGCAAAGTAATATCTCTGCTTATTAATATGCTATCTAGTTTGATCATAATTTTCCTTCCAAGGAGTAAGCGTCTTAATTTCATGGTTGCAATCACCATNGCAATCTTGATTCCAGCTTGTGCTTCTTCCAGTCCAGTGTTTCTCATGATGTACTCTGCATATAAGTTAAATAAACAGGGTGACAACATACAGCCTTGACGTACTCCTTTTCCTATTTGGAACCAGTCTGTTGTTCCATGTCCAGTTCTAACTGTTGCTTCCTGACCTGCATACAGATTTCTCAAGAGACAGGTCAGGTGGTCTGGTATTCCCATCTCTTTCAGAATTTTCCACAATTGATTGTGATCCACACAGTCACAGGCTTTGGCATAGTCAATAAAGCAGAAATAGATGTTTTTCTGGAACTCTCTTGCTTTTTCCATGATCCAGCAGATGTTGGAAATTTGACCTCTGGTTCCTCTGCCTTTTCTAAAACCAGCTTGAACATCTGGAAGTTCACGGTTCATGTATTGCTGAAGCCTGGCTTGGAGAATTTTGAGCATTACTTTACTAGCATGTGAGATGAGTGCAATTGTGTGGTAGTTTGAGCATTCTTTGGCATTGCCTTCCTTTGGGATTGGAATGAAAACTGACCTTTTCCAGTCCTGTGGCCACTGCTGAGCTTTCCAAATTTGCTGGCATATTGAGTGCAGCACTTTCATAGCATCATCTTCCAAGATTTTAAATAGCTCAACTGGAATCCCATCACCTCCACTAGCTTTGTTCATAGTGATGCTTCCTAAGGCCCACTTGACTTCACATTCCAGGGTGTCTGGCTCTAGGTGAGTGATCACATCATTGTGATTATCTTGGTCATGAAAATCTTTTTTGTACAGTTCTTCTGTGTATTCTTGCCACCTCTTGTTGTTTTTTCTGCTTCTGTTAGGTCCATACGATTTCTGTCCTTTATCGAGCCCATCCTTGCATGAAATGTTCCCTTGGTACCTCTAATTTTCTTGAAGAGATCTCTAGTCTTTCCCTTTCTGTTGTTTTTCTCTATTCCTTTGCATTGATCGCTGAGGAAGGCTTTCTTATCTCCCCTTGCTATTCTTTGGAACTCTGCATTCAGATAGGTATATCTTTTCTTTTCTCCTTTGCTTTTCATTTCTCTTCTTTTCACAGCTATTCGTAAGGCCTCCCCAGACTGCCATTTTGCTTTTTGCATTTCTATTTTATGGGGATGGTCTTGACCCCTGTCTCCTGTACAATGTCACGAACCTCATTCCATAGTTCATCAGGCACTCTGTCTATCAGATCTAGTCCCTTAAAT
>SJYW01012269.1:0-12735 GCA_006410735.1 Raphicerus campestris | reverse complement strand
ATATTTATCATGTTGTATGTTATATTCATTCCAGGTACTTACTTTACAACCAAAAGTCTGGTTTTGACCATCTTCATCCAGTTCCTCCTCCCTCCACCTCCTTATTCTGAGGAACCACAAAGCTGATCTTTGTCCATGAGTTTATTTATTGCTTCATTTTTGAAGTATAATTGACCTGTAATACTATGTATGCCCCCAGTGCACAAGAGTGATACATTGCTATGCATTACAAAATGATCATCAACATAAGTCCAGTTACCATCCGTTATCATACAAAGCTATTACTTTATTACAGATAACATTAACNGACCTGTAATACTATGTATGCCCCCAGTGCACAAGAGTGATACATTGCTATGCATTACAAAATGATCATCAACATAAGTCCAGTTACCATCCGTTATCATACAAAGCTATTACTTTATTACAGATAACATTAACTCACATCATAAATTTCACACTGTTGATTTATTCATTTTGTAACTGGAAATTTGGATTTATTAATCTCTCTTACTACTCCTGTTCTCTCTCCACCCACTTTCACTCGCAGCCACCACCTTGTTCACTGTGTCTACGTTTTGTTTCAGTTTTTGTACGTTTCTTCATTTGTTTTCTAGATTCCAGATACAAGTGAAATCTAAAGTCATTTTACCAAAAAGTATTTCTAGAATGTGCTCATAGAGATAACCCACCAGGCCATACAACAGACAATTTTCCTAATAATACATTCTGACTACAGCTTGGTTTAGTCTCTTCTTTCTGAAAAGCGAGGCAATAATGATATAATATAGATCATTTTTGGAAATACTTATGACAATACTGTATGAAGCAAAACCCCCTAACTCTTATCATATTTCATTTGTTTTGGTTCTAGTATTCTGAACCATTTGTTTTCCTTACCTAAATGCTCAGTCATTAGTCTATAAGAACACTAATATTTTTTCTTATGATATTTGAGGTACTATGAAGCAAAATTTTTGACACAGTATGCACAATTCTCAAGGTTTCCCTACAACAGTCCTCTATTGAAATCATACTGAGGAAAGGGTGTAACAGGTATGAATTGAGAGCTGGAGGAGGAGAAATCACTTCAGTTCAGCCACTCAGTCGTGTCCAACTCTTTGCGACCCCATGGACTGCAATATGCCAGGCTTCTATGTCCATCACCAACTCCCAGAGCTTGCTCAATGTATGTCTGAGTTGGTGATGCCATCCAACCATCTCATCCTCTGTTGTCCCCTTCTCCTCCCGCCTTCAATCCCTCCCAGCATTAGGGGCTTTTCCAATGAGTCAGTTCTTTGCATCAGGAGGCCAAAATATTGGAGTTTAAGCTTTAGCATCAGTCCTTCCAATAAATATTCAGGATTGATTTCCTTTAGGAATGACTGATTTGACCTCCTTGCAGTCCAAGGGATTCTCAAGAGTCTTCTCCAACACCACAGTTCAAAAGCATCAATTCTTCAGTGCTCAGCTTTCATTATGGTCCAACTCTCACATCCATACATGACTACTGGAAAAACCATAGCTTTGACTAGATGGACCTTTGCTGGCAAAGTAATGTCTCTGCTTTTTGATATGTTGTCTACAAAGGAGCAAGAGTCTTTTAATTTTGTAGTTGCAGTCAACATCTGCAGTGATTTTGGAGCCCAAGAAAATAAAGTCTGCTACTGTTCCCACTGTTTCCCCACCTATTTGCCATGAAATGATTGGACTAGATGCCATAATTTTAGTTTTCTGAATGTTTTAAGCCAGATTTTTCACTCCCCTCTTTCATCTTCATCAAGAGGCTCTTTAGTTCCTCTTTGCTTTCTGCCATAGTAGTAGTAGTTCTAGTCACTCAGTCGTGTCCAACTCTTTGCAAACCTGTGGACTGTAACCTGCCAGTCTCCTTTGTCCATGGGATTCTCCAGGCAAGAGTACTGGAGTGGGTTGCCATCCCCTTCTCTAAGGGGTCTTCCTGACCCAGGAATCGAACCCGGGTCTCCTGCACTACAAGAAGATTCTTTACCATCTGAGCTAGAAGGGTGGTGTTATCTGCATATCTGCTGCTACTGCTAAGTCACTTCAGTCGTGTCCAACTCTGTGTGACCCCATAGATGGCAGTCCGCCAAGTTCCCCCCTCCCTGGGATTCTCCCGGCAGGAACACTGGAGTGGGTTGCCATTTCCTTCTCTAGTGCGTGAAAGTGAAAAGTGAAAGGAAAGTCACTCAGTCTTGTCTGGCTCTTCGCGACCCCATGGACCGCAGGCTACCAGGCTCCTCTGTCCATGGGATTTTCCAGGCAAGAGTACTGGAGTGGGGTGCCATCGCCTTCTCCGTCTGCATATCTGAGGTTATTGATATTTCTCCTGGCAGTCTTGATTCCATCTTGTGCTTCATCCTGCCCAGCATTTTGCATGATGTACCCTGCATATAAGTCAAATAACCAGAGTGACATACTCAATGGGCAGGTAAGGTGGTCTGGTATTCCCATCTCTTTAAGAATTTTCTATAGTTTGTTATGATCCACACAGTCAAAGGCTCTGGTGTAGTCAATAAAGCAGAAGTAGATATTTTTATGGAATTCTCTTGCTTTTTCTGTGATCCAGTGGATGTTGGCAATTTGATCTCTGGTTCCTCTGCCTTTTCTAAAACCAGCTTGAATATCTGGAAGTTCTCAGTTCACGTACTGTTGAAGCCTCACTTGTAGAATTTTGAGCATTACGTTGTTAGTGTGTGGTATGAGTGCAATTGTGTGGTAGTTTGAACATTCCAAGGTATTGTCTTTCTTTGGTTTGGAAAGAAAACTGACCTTTTCCAGTCCTGTGGCCACTGCTGTGTTTTCCAAATTCAGTGGCATATTGAGTGCAGCACATTCACAGCATCATCTTTTAGGATTTGAAATAGTTCCACTGGAATTCCATCACCTCCACTAGCTTTATTTTTAGTAATGCTTTCTAAGGCCCACTTGACTTCAGATTCCAAGATCTCTAGCTCTAGATGAGTAATCACACCATCATCATTATCTGGGTCATTAAGATCTTTTTTGTACAGTTCTGTGTATTCTTGCCATCTCTTAATATCTTCTGCTTCTGTTAGGTCTGTACTATTTCTGTCCTTTAATGTGCCCATCTTTGCATGAAATGTTCCTTAGGCTATTTAATTTGCTTGAAAAGACCTTGAGTCTTTCCCATTCTATTGTTTCCTATGCTATTGATCACTTAGGAAGGTTTTCTTATTTCTTCTTGCTAGAGTTCCAAAAAATAGCAAGGGGAGTAAGAAAGCCTTCCTAAGTGATTGATGCAAAGAAATAGAGAAAAACAATGCAGTTAGCAAGAGGAAATGCATGCTGCTCAGTTATTATATGTGCAACTCTTTGAACCCACCATGTTCCTCTGTCTGTGGGATTTTTCAGACAAGAATACTGGAGTTGGGCTGCCATTTCTTCCTCCAGGAGGTCTTCCCAACCTAGGAATCAAATCCCCAACTCCTGTGTCTCCCGCATTGGCAGCTGTATTCTTTACCACTAAACCACTAGAGAAGCCCAAAAGGAAGTAGTCCTATCACAAATTGTTACTATACTCTGGAGCCATATTTCCAACTACATTTCTGCTGCTATTAACAATTTTCTCCAGGTTACTTATTCTGCATATGCATGAAATAATTCCTCAACTGTGTGTATGTGTATGTGTGCATGTATTTTATAATGTATCTGATTTTTCCACAACTATTTTTTTCTTTCAGGACTCCATTGCTGTGCTGGGCTGGGCTATGCTTAGTTGCTCAATTGTATCCAATTCTTTGTGACTCCACCAGGTTCCTCTGTGCATGGGGATTCTCCAGGCAAGAATACTGGAGTGGGTTGCATGCCCTCCTCCAAGGGATCTTCACAACCCAGGGATCGAACCCTGGTCTCCCACAGTGCAGGCAGATGCCTTACTGGCTAAGACACTGAGAGGCCCATGAGTACTAGAGTGGGTAGCCTATCCCTTCTCCAGGGGATCTTTCTGACCCAGGTGTCGAACTGAGGTCCCCTGCATTGCAGGTGAATTCTTTACCAGCTGAGCTACTAGGGAAAACCCTGGGACTCCATTATGGACCCTTGTCTCCCCATATATTTTGAGATATTTTGTGTGATCATATGTGATCACACTTTATCTGTGATATTCTTGGAATAAAGACATCCTCTAGAGAGGACTTTGTTTGCCTTACTAGGTACCAGGCATACTAACAACAAAGAAATGTTTTAAAGCAACTCCTTGCCTCCAGGATTGCTGGATCTGAGGATGCTTTGTATTTGGATAGAAACTCACATGTGGTTTGCAGTTGTAAATTTTCTAAAAGTTTTGCTTTGTTTTCTCCTACTTTCCAACTATTCACTGTTTGATACAGGTGATTTCTTATGGCATTTCCCTGTGGGTTCGCTTTTATTCTAGTTTACCTTTTAAATAAGGATTTCAGTTTTGAATTTTGTAGCTTTATGTTACCAATTTCTTTCATTATCTCTACGTGGGAAGGGCCTTAAAAATCTAAATTCCTTAGATTTTTAGTTATCCACAGGACAGCTAGCAGCTTCTTAAACATTTGCTTTTCTGGATTTCAAGTTTTGCATATTTGGTATCAGTATTTCTCTTATGTCCTGTTCAGTGATGTAAAGAGTCATTTTCTGACATATTTAATATTTAGTGACAGAATAGGTATTCAGACTTTCTTACTCATTGTATTCATGCAGTGTGTCATCCTTCACTTTCTCTTTCTAGCAGGGTTGGGATATTGTCCTGATTCTTAGTCCAAAAAGTCTATAAATTAACTCACAAAATGTCAGTGCCTCATTAAAAAAAAAATCTAATAGTCTTTATTGTTGTTCACTTTCTCAGTCGTGTCTGATGTTTTGCAGCCCCATGGACTGCAGCACACCAGGTTTCTCTGTCTTTCACTATTGCCCTGAGTTTTCATTTAAGTTATACAGATGTGTATAACACTGATTTAGAACTTCTGGTATTAAAAATGTTACTCTCTTAGGGTTTAAATGGCATCTCTGTCTATACACTCTAAATCTATAATCTATTTGTTTTTGTTGACTCTCAACAGACAATTGGATGTCTTAGGAGCACTTCCAATAAAACAATGCCAAATATATAAACTCCTTCCTATATAGAAATGCAAAGAAGTACATACACTCCTCAAACCCAAACTATTTGCACGGAACTAGAAGTTTATTGGTTAACCAGTTTCTATTATAAGATACACACACAAAAAAACAATAACTCAAGGAGTTTAAGTATCTTAAGCAGTGCCCACACATGGTCAAATGGTTAAAACTCACTTTCTTCCAACTCCAAGACTAGGCTGTTCTTCCCCAATCCAAGATAATCTATGCAGTGATTGAAATATTATGCCTTTATTAAATATTTATCTGTTGAGATACTTAGACTGTGGTATAAGTGTAGGGAACAAAGTATAAGGGAGGCTGGGAAGACTCTTGCACACAAGGATGTTTCTCTGGTCCTTCAAAAAGGAACAGACCCAGGGTCACAAGGATTCTGAGTTGATAAGGAAGTTCCCCCAAACAAAGTCTTAGCTGCAGTAAATAAGATAAAGGTTATCTCGCCCCACGCCTGCGCATTGTATAGTCATGGAATCATAGTGTTTGGCAACTTGCCCTGTAAATTGTTGTGGAAAAGATATAAAATAAGACAGCTGCCAGAAGCAGCAGAGAGAATAAGAGAAGAAGAAGAAGAAGAAAGAAAAAGATTCAAACCACTCGGCCGTGTTGGTGTTTCATTCCGTCGCTAGCATCTGGCGCCCAACGTGGGGCACGACGGAACCGAAAAGATAAGCACCCCGGGGCGGAAAGCTAAAAGGGGGACTTTCAGAAAAAAAGAAAAAAAAAACAACAAAAAACGGGTATAAGTACCCGTTTGTTTTGCTACTTAAACAATCAACCAACTCCAGCAGATATAGTTCACTGATTACATAGGGTGAGTGGTAAATCTGAAGCTTTATCTAGTGCCCAAATATTTTATTAAATAACTTTGTCCCCATTGAACTTATTTGGAGCTAAGCTCCAGTATTTACTATAAGTCTGGTGTGTTGCATTCCATGGGGTCACAAAGAGTCAGATGTAACAGTGATGAACAACACCAACAAACCAACAAGCTGAGATAGACAGAGGCTGCTGGCTAAAGAGATAGATGGAGAGACACAGAGAAGGAAAGAAAAGAAAAGAGCAAATCAGCTAAAAGTAAAACAAGAAAGGCCCATTTATTACTCCCTATCTAGATCTCCTTCCCCATCAATGACATTTATCTTGCTACTAAATGTTTGGAAGGACCTTATCCAAATGATTAGTTGATATTTCAAAATTACTCAGTGTTTATGTTGCTGAAAGTGCTGTTGTTTAAAATAGAGAAAAACACTGAATATATGATATGGATGTCAGGATAGTTGTAATTTGATGGAAACGATGCACTTAAATTTTTCTGCATTAAATGGAAGACAAGAGGGGAAGATATGAATTACATAAATAAATATGATTACTTCAAAACAATTATAGAACACTGTAGGGGATTTAACTAATGAGTTTGTAATTACTCGACCATAACATTTTAATTAAGGTTATAATTTGAAAATATGATTGGTTATTCACATGGGTCTTTAAACTTTTTTGTTATAATTTAATTAATTAACCCAAAGTAATATTTAAGATTCCTTTAGCAAATGAGTCTAATAATTTGGAAGCATCAGTGGGATCATAGGTTAACACAAAATTTTTAACTTGTTTAAGCACATAGTTTCTTTTCAAAACAGTATTGTAAATTTATTTAGTGTGTTGTAGTAGGATATATTTAAGTGTAATAGAATTGTACATTAGCCTATTAATTAGTATAATTAGACTATTAATGTAGAATTCTATTACACTTAAATATATCCTACTACAACACACTAAATATGCAATACTGTTTTGAAAAGAAACTATGTGCTTAAACAAGCTAAAAATAATCTGTTTCACAATATTTTTATTTCTCTATTTCTATTCCTAAGAATGGATGTTTATAAGGTGGATATTTTTAAGGCAGACCACCCTTATGGCAGAAAGCTAAGACGAATTAAAGAGCCTCTTGATGAAAGTGAAAGAAGTGAGTGAAAAATCTGGCTTAAAACTCAACATTCAAAAAACAAAGATCATAGCATCCAGTCCCATCACTTCATGGTAAATGATGGGAAAACAATGGAAACAGTGAGAGACTTTATTTTGGAGGGCTCCAAAATCACTGCAGATGGTGACTGAAGCCAAGAAAAGCTACGACTAACCTAGACAGCATATTAAAAAGCAGAGACATTACTTTGTTGACAAAATTTGATCTATCAAAGCTATGGTTTTTCCAAAGTCATGTATAGATGTGAGATTTGCACTCTAAAGAAAGCTGAGAACCAAAGAATTGATGCTTTTGACCTATGGTGTTGCAGAAGACCCTTGAGAGTCCTTTGGACTGAAAGGAGATCCAACCAGTCAATCCTAAAGGAAATCAGTCCTGAATATTCATTGGAAGGACTGATGCTGAAGCTGAAGCATCAGCACTTTGGCCACCTAGTATGACGAACTGACTCACTGGAAAAGACCCTGATGCTGGAACAGATTGAAGGCAGGAGAAGAAGGGGATAACAGTGGATGAGATGATTGGATTTCATCACCCACCCAATGGACATGAGTTTGAGCAAACTCCGGGAGACAGTGATGGACAGGGAATCCTGGCATGCTTCAGTCCATGAGGTTGCAAAGAGTTTGACATGGCTGTGCGACTGAACTGAACTGATTGCTGTTTAAATAAGTGTTTTGTCTCTTCCTTACTGTCTCTCACTTATTTTCATTAAATATCTTTATATTAATACTATCCATATTCATCGATAATTTGGGGAGCTCAGATTTTGAGAAAAAAACATGAAATAATTTTGCATGTCACTAAATTCCAATCATTTTCATATACTCTTAACTTGTTATACCCATTGAACAATGGAATATATGCAAATTTAAGTAAACAAGGAAACAATAATAAAGCTCAGAGTTTAGTGTTCATTAAATGCTGACTATATATGCATTTTTTCTGATATATTAAAGACCTAGGACTGGAATTTAGTGCTTGGTAGGAGCAGTAAAGTTGAAATGTGACAATGGATTGAGGAAAAAGTTAGTCCAAACCATTTGAATCTCAATAGGCAGAATATCCACTTTTCTACAATGAAGGCAAAGGTAATAAAGTCGAGTCTCCATCATTTTTTCCCTTTGGCAAAATATTGCAGGACTATTTTATATGCAAATTCTGGGCTATGTAAACAATAATTGGTTTACCTGTTAAAATTAATTTTAATTTTTTCATGAGGCTTCCATATTGGGTTATATGGTAAAGAATCCACCTGCTATGCAGAAGACCCAGGTTCCATCCCTAGAGAAGGGAATGGCAACCCAATCCAGTATTCTTGCCTGGAAATTTCACAGAGGAGCCTGGTAGGCCACAGTCCTTGGGGTCACAAAGAGTCAGACATGACTGAGCAACTAAGCACAACACACAGCACATACACATATATATAAACACACATGCTGTAAACCTGAAATACTGTAAATCAACTACACTTCAATTAAAAAAAAAATCTAGTTAAATATCTTTCCACAAGGAAATCTCCAGAGCTAAATAGCTTATTGCCAAATTCTACCAAACATTTAAGAGAAAAATAATGCTAATTCTATACAGAGTCTTCCAGAAATTGCAGAGTATATACTCTTTTTCTTGATTGCAGTGATAGTTTCACAATTATCTACATATGTCAAAACTTATAAAAGTTTACACTGTAAATTTATATACAGTTTATTATATGTCAATTATATCTCAATTATCTGTTTTTAAAGGGTTTAAAATTTTATGTTCACAATATATAGGCAAAAATTTCCATAATAAATGTCCAATATTTAATAAAAATGCAAATAGAAATATTGGGAAAAAATAAATAGTACTTTATATCAAATTGTTTACTTTTTATTTATTTAAAATCCTTATGCTTATTTATTCTTAACACCTGTTAATCACTTGTTATGTAATATTGCTTATAACTCAGACTAATTTCAAAATCCATTCAAAAGAATTGAATATCTACTGAAATAATGCTTTGCAATACTTTTCTTCTAATAATTTTTATTTCTTCACATTTGATGAGGTTCAGATTAAAACTGACAGCCCAATGTATATTAGAGTAGATTATTAGCTTAAATTTGAAAAGTATATAATGGATTTTGATTTCTTCATGACTTTGAGTCTCCTGATAAAGACTTTAAAAGGTTAAAAGAGAGTGATTATTTAGTAAAGCATTTTGAACTAACCTCTACAATGACAGACAAATTGACTACACAGAAATATGTGTGTTTATATATATGCAATCATTTTGGATATATACTCCATTTTCCATCTGCCTTCTTTTTCAGTAGAAGGACAAGGCATAACAGTAGGCAGTAAAAATCCAAAGGTATGAACCATTTTAGGTATGTTCATATGAACTTCTCAGCAATTAAGTTAGTGGGCATATAATTGAAAATATCTATATTTTTCAAACTTTGAGGTCTGTGAATAGAACAGTATTTAGAATGAATATATACTATAAAGTCTTTACTGGTAAATTGCATATATTTGTATAGCAGGATGATTAGGCCTCACAGGGAGATAGCTGATAAAACACTTTGAGAGCTGAATTTATAGATAAGATTTTAGTGCTAAATATAGATTCTGGGAAGATTACCCTTCTCTAAAATATTTCCCAAAAATGACACAAAATTCCACCAATCAGAATTTCATAGGGTTTAACAAGCCAAATCACTTTTAAGTTTGAGTCACTGCAGATGGTGACTGCAGCCATGAAATTAAAAGACGTTACTCCTTGGAAGGTAAGTTAGGACCAACAAAATAGCATATTAAAAAACAGAGACATTACTTTGCCAACAAAGGTCTGTCTAGTCAAGGCTATGGTTTTTCCAGTGATCATGTATGGATGTGAGAATTGGACTATGAAGAAAGCTGAGCACCAAAGAATTAATGCTGTTGAACTGTGATGTTGGAGAAGACTCTTGAGAGTTCCTTGGACTGTAAGAAGATCCAACCAGTCCATCCTAAAGGAAATCAATCCTGAATGTTCATTGGAAGGACTGATGTTGAAACTAAAACTCCAATCCCTTGGCCATCTCATGTGAAGTGTTGACTCATTTGAAAAGATCTTGATGCTGGGAGGGATTGGGGGCAGAAGTAGAAGGGGAAGACAGAAGATGGCTGGATGGCATCATCAACTCAATGGACATGAGTTTGAGTAAACTCTGGGAGCTGGTGATGAACAGGGAGGCCTGGAATTCTGCAATTCATGGGGTCACAAGGAGTCGGACATGACTGAGTGACTGAACTAACTAACAAGCCAATATCCATCCTTAATTTCTACTCACATAGAAGTGCCATCAACAGTCAATGAACTTCTTTTTGAAATTAGACCAGATTCAATTAAGGGATTCAGTTCAGTCGCTCAGTCGTGTTCAACTCTTTGTGACCCCATGAATCATAGCATGCCAGGCCTCCCTGTCCATCACCAACTCCTAGAGTTCACTCAAACTCACGTCCATTGAGTCAATGATGCCCTCCAGCCATCTCATCCTCTGTCGCCCCCTTTTCCTCCTTCCCCTAAATCCCTCCCAGCATCAGAGTCTTTTCCAATGTGTCAACTCTTCGCATGAGGTGGCTAAAGTACTGGAGTTTCAGCTTTAGCATCAGTCCTTCCAAAGAACACCCAGGCCTGATCTCCTTTAGAATGGACTGGTTGGATCACCTTGCAGTCCATGGAACTCTCAAGAGTCTTCTCCAACACCACAGTACAAAATCATCAATTCTTCGGTGCTCAGCTTTTATCACAGTCCGACTCTCACATCCATATATGACCACTGGAAAAACCATAGCCTTGACTAGACAGACCTTTGTTGGCAAAGTAATGTCTCTGTTTTGAATATGCTATCTAGGTTGGTCATAATTTTCTGTCCAAGGAGTAAGCATCTTCTAATTTCATGGCTGCAGTCATCATCTGCAGTGATTTTGCAGCCCCCCAAAATAAAGTCTGACACTGTTTCCACTGTTTCCCCATCTATTTCTCATGAAGTGATGGGAAAGGATACTATGACCTTTGTTTTGTGAATGTTGAGCTTTAAGCCAACTTTTTCACTCTCCTCTTTCACTTTCCTCAAGATGCTTTTTAGTTCCTCTTCACTTTCTGGCATAAGGGTGGTATCATCGGCATATCTGAGTTTATTGATATTTCTCCCAGCAATCTTGATTCTAGAGGCTCTCAATTTAAGGACTGGGGCTCTTGGATTATTTAACAAGAATCCAAATAGAGAAAACATGAGTGGCCAGTTTATATGGAGTAGAATTGGAGAGGTGAAGGAGCAAAATATAATTTTCAAACACTTTGAATTTTGAGTAAAGGCTAATACGGATGATATTCTCTAGTGCAGAATATACTTGAATAGTCAATATGTACGAGACATCAGATGTTTGACAAATTCAAACACAAGAAATTTTTAAACAGTTAAGAGTGGAATAAAGGCATGTAAGTATTTGACAACAGTAAAAATGAGTTTTAAATATATGTTAAGGGACCAACCAAGCTCTAGTAACTGTTTTATAAGTATATTTTCTGATTCTCATCTTATACAATTTGCTCCCTTTACATTCCTTCTATACCTCAATAATGCATTATATTAAGCTCAGTTTTGAGACATGTATTTATCTATCTATTCAACTAATAAATATTGTGAAATGCTAATGCCTCAAGCACTGTTCTAAATTCTGGAGTGACAGAAATGAAAAAGAAAAAAAAAAGTAGATACAATGATTTTCCTCATGGATCTTAATTATAGTGGAAGCTGTTATGAGGTGGGGGGAACTACTTAGTCTATATATCAAATGGAAAAGGTCTCTGAGATAACTTCATCCACCCAGGACATAGGTGGGCTAACACACCTTTTGAAGTGCATGGCTCTGTGTGGTTATCTGTGAGAAAAAACCCTGAGTTTAACAATTGTATCACAGACTCTACAAGCTTCAGTTCAGCTCAGTTCAGTCACTCAGTCGTGTCTGACTTTCTGTGACCCCATGAACCGCAGCACGCCAGGCTTCCCTGTCCATCACCAACTCCTGGAGTTCACACAGATTCACATCCATGGGGTCAGTGATGCCATCCAGCCATCTCATCCTCTGTTGTCCCCTTCTCCTCCTGCCCCCAATCCCTCCCAGCATCAAAGTCTTTTCCAATGAGTCAATTCTTCACATGAGGTGGCCAAACTACTGGAGTTTCAGCTTTAGCATCATTCCTTGCAAAGAANATCCTCTGTTGTCCCCTTCTCCTCCTGCCCCCAATCCCTCCCAGCATCAAAGTCTTTTCCAATGAGTCAATTCTTCACATGAGGTGGCCAAACTACTGGAGTTTCAGCTTTAGCATCATTCCTTGCAAAGAAATCCCAGTGCTGATCTCCTTCAGAATGGACTGGTTGCATCTCCTTGCAGTCCAAGGGACTCTCAAGGGTCTTCTCCAATACCACAGTTCAAAAACATCAATTCTTTGGCTCTCAGCTTTTTTCACAGTCCAACTCTCACATCGATACATGACCACAGGAAAAACCATAACCTTGACTAGATGGACCTTAGTCAGCAAAGTAATGTCTCTGCTTTTGAATATG
>SJYW01012267.1:0-12829 GCA_006410735.1 Raphicerus campestris | reverse complement strand
CCCTGTATTCCCGTGCTGTGCTCCAGATGAGGGGCCCTATCCCTGCTCAGTCGGAAAGGTTTCACGGTGTTCCTCACTCTTCTCAAGAGGAGGTACTCGCACCTGGAAAGTCGGGAGGAGTCTCACAGGTTGGGCCACCATTCCCCAAAACCCCCAAATGCCTCGTCCACTCCATATGAACCTGACAGCCCTGCACTGCCTCGACTGTCACCCCGAGGCACGACTTCGGAACACTGGAACCTGTGATAGCCCTGGCGTACCTCAAGGCCAAGCCACTGATCCCTGTATCCACTCAACAGGGACAAGGACACTGTTGCTGCAGTTGGGAAGGAAAGTGGCCATGCACGTCTCCAGTCGAGACGAGGCCTGACTCCCATCTGTGTGCTCGAGGGGAAGCCCAATACAAATGTCAGCACGGGCGAGGCAATCTCAGGCTGCACNAAGGACACTGTTGCTGCAGTTGGGAAGGAAAGTGGCCATGCACGTCTCCAGTCGAGACGAGGCCTGACTCCCATCTGTGTGCTCGAGGGGAAGCCCAATACAAATGTCAGCACGGGCGAGGCAATCTCAGGCTGCACCCTCAGCAGCAGAAGGGGACTGAGTTCTGGGCTCCACTGGGGAGGAAACCCCAGATTGTATTGCCCCTCGCATGGAGACTGGCCTATCCTGGGGCCACAGGGGCAGATCCCTGTGGTCCCCGTCGTAACTCGAGGGGACCCCGCCACAACTCGTGAAAAACCAGAAGCTTCACCCTTGCAGGCGGAGTGAGGCCCTTGTTTGCTGTGGCGTCACAGAAGAAATCACCCGTTCCCTCTTAGATCCCGAAATGCTCTTTCACACCCTTGCTGTGACCCAAGAAGATACCCGCCCCACACGTCCCCACTCGACAGGACCGCTGAGGTTCACGCCACGACTCTAAAGGAGCTCCCTTTTCCCATGCTCAGCTCCAGATGAGGGGCCCTTTTCCTGCTCCATTGGGAAAGGGTTCCTGGCTCCCCGTCACATCCCAAGAGGAGGTACTCTCACCAAGTGAGAACAGAAAAGCTTCAGGCCTCGGGTTATTTCTGCAAGACACCCAAATGCCTAGTCCAGTCCAGATGAATCTGACTGTCCTGCACTGCCTCGACTGTCAACCCGAGGCTCGACTCCGGCACCCTAGCCCTGGGGTACCTAGATGTCAAGCCACTGATCCCTGTATCTGCTCAACAGGGACCCGGACACTGTTGCTGCAGTCGGGGAGGAAAGCAACTGTGCACTTCACCAGGCAAGACTTGGCCTGACTACCATATGGGGGCTCCAGGGGAACCCCAAGACATATGTCAGCATGGGTGAGGCAAGCACAGGTTCTGGCCTCAGCGCCAGACGAGGACTGAGGACCAAGCGACATCTCGGGAGGAATCCCCACAGGTGCCTCGAAAATTGCATGGAGACTTACCTCTCCTGAGGCCAGAGCAGCGGGTCCCTGGAGTCCCCATCATAACTCAAGAGGATCCCACAGCAACTCGAGAAAGACCAGAAACTTCTCCCCTGCAGGGAGAGTGAGTCCCTTGTCCGCTGCAGCATCACAGGGGAAATCCCCACTTCCCTCTTGGACCTCGAAAGGCTCCTTCATACTCTTGTTGTGACCTAGCAAGATCCCCACCCCAACTGTCCCCACTCGAGAAGAACCCCGATGGTCCTGCCGAGACTCAAGAGGAGGCCCGTTTTCCCCAGCTGAGCTCCAGATGAGGAACACTTTCCCTGGTCCAATGGGAAAGATTTTTCAGCGCTCCCCTAGCATCCGAAGGGGTGACCTCGCATCAGGACATTCGGGAGGAGCCTCAGGTGTCCGACCACCACTCCCCAAGATCCCCAAATGCCTCATCCACTCCAGATGAACATGACCGCCCTGCACGGTCTTGACTGTCACCACGAGGCTCGACTTCCAACACACTGGCCCGTGAAACAACTCTGGAGTATCTCGATGGCAAGCCACAGATCCCTGTGTCCACTTTATGGGGAGCCAGCCGCTGCCGCTGCAGTTGGAAATAAAAAGGCGGTGCAAATATCCAGGCGAGAATAGGCCTGACTCCCCTGTGGGGGCTCCAGATTAAACTCAACACCTATGAAAGCATGAGCGAGGAAATCTCAGGCTCTGACCTCAGCACCAGACGATGACTGAGGACCCAGCAATGACTGGGGAGGAATCTCCAGAGGTGCCTTGCAACTCTCACTGAGAATGGCCTCTGCTGAGGATACAGGGGCTGGTTCCTGGGTTCCCAGTCGTAACTCGAGAGGACCAAGCCGCAACTCGAGAATAACCTGAAGCTTCTTCCTTGTAGGAGAGGTGTGGCCTTGTCTGCAGTGGCATCTCAGGGGAAGGCACCGTGTCCCTCGTGGACCTCGAAAGGCTCATTCACACCCTTGCTGTGACCCAAGAAGTTCCCTGCCCCTCCTGGCCCCTCTCGAGTGGAACCCCAAGGGTCCCACCATGACTCAAGAGGAGCACCGTTTTTACCTGCTGAGCTCCAGATGAGGGGCCCTTTCCCTGCTCCATCAGGAAAGGTTTCTCGGTGTTCCCCTCACATCCCAAGAGGAGATGCTCACACCTGGAAAGTTGGGAGGAGTCTTACAGGTTGGGCCACCATTCCCCAAGACCTCCAAATGCCTCATTCACTTCAGATGAACCTGACTGCCCTGCACTGCCTCGACTGTCACCTCGAGGCTCGACTGCGGCACACTGGCACGTGTCACAGCCCTAGGGTTCCTCGAGTGGAAGACATAGATCCCTGTATCCGCTCGACAGGGATCCTGACACTCTTACTGCAGTTGGGAAGGAAAGCGGCTGTGCACGTCTCCAGTGGAGACAAGGCCTGACTCCCCACTTCAAGCTCGAGGGGAAGCCCAATAAAATTGTCAGCACGGGCGAGGCAATCTCAGTCTGCATCCTCAGAACCAGAAGGGGACTGAGGACTTGGCACCACTGGGGAGGAACCCCCAGATGTGTCTCGTCCCTCGCACGGAGACTGGTCTATCCTGGGGGCACAGGGGTGGATCCCTGTGGTCCCTGTCGTAACTCGAGAGGACCCCACCTAAAATTGAGAAAAACCAGAAGCTTCACCTTTGGAGGCGGAGTGAGGCCCTTTTCCNCAGATGAGGGGCCCTATCCCTGCTCAGTCGGAAAGGTTTCACGGTGTTCCTCACTCTTCTCAAGAGGAGGTACTCGCACCTGGAAAGTCGGGAGGAGTCTCACAGGTTGGGCCACCATTCCCCAAAACCCCCAAATGCCTCGTCCACTCCATATGAACCTGACAGCCCTGCACTGCCTCGACTGTCACCCCGAGGCACGACTTCGGAACACTGGAACCTGTGATAGCCCTGGCGTACCTCAAGGCCAAGCCACTGATCCCTGTATCCACTCAACAGGGACAAGGACACTGTTGCTGCAGTTGGGAAGGAAAGTGGCCATGCACGTCTCCAGTCGAGACGAGGCCTGACTCCCATCTGTGTGCTCGAGGGGAAGCCCAATACAAATGTCAGCACGGGTGAGGCAATCTCAGGCTGCACCCTCAGCAGCAGAAGGGGACTGAGTTCTGGGCTCCACTGGGGAGGAAACCCCAGATTGTATTGCCCCTCGCATGGAGACTGGCCTATCCTGGGGCCACAGGGGCAGATCCCTGTGGTCCCCGTCGTAACTCGAGGGGACCCCGCCACAACTCGTGAAAAACCAGAAGCTTCACCCTTGCAGGCGGAGTGAGGCCCTTGTTTGCTGTGGCGTCACAGAAGAAATCACCCGTTCCCTCTTAGATCCCGAAATGCTCTTTCACACCCTTGCTGTGACCCAAGAAGATACCCGCCCCACACGTCCCCACTCGACAGGACCGCTGAGGTTCACGCCACGACTCTAAAGGAGCTCCCTTTTCCCATGCTCAGCTCCAGATGAGGGGCCCTTTTCCTGCTCCATTGGGAAAGGGTTCCTGGCTCCCCGTCACATCCCAAGAGGAGGTACTCTCACCAAGTGAGAACAGAAAAGCTTCAGGCCTCGGGTTATTTCTGCAAGACACCCAAATGCCTAGTCCAGTCCAGATGAATCTGACTGTCCTGCACTGCCTCGACTGTCAACCCGAGGCTCGACTCCGGCACCCTAGCCCTGGGGTACCTAGATGTCAAGCCACTGATCCCTGTATCTGCTCAACAGGGACCCGGACACTGTTGCTGCAGTCGGGGAGGAAAGCAACTGTGCACTTCACCAGGCAAGACTTGGCCTGACTACCATATGGGGGCTCCAGGGGAACCCCAAGACATATGTCAGCATGGGTGAGGCAAGCACAGGTTCTGGCCTCAGCGCCAGACGAGGACTGAGGACCAAGCGACATCTCGGGAGGAATCCCCACAGGTGCCTCGAAAATTGCATGGAGACTTACCTCTCCTGAGGCCAGAGCAGCGGGTCCCTGGAGTCCCCATCATAACTCAAGAGGATCCCACAGCAACTCGAGAAAGACCAGAAACTTCTCCCCTGCAGGGAGAGTGAGTCCCTTGTCCGCTGCAGCATCACAGGGGAAATCCCCACTTCCCTCTTGGACCTCGAAAGGCTCCTTCATACTCTTGTTGTGACCTAGCAAGATCCCCACCCCAACTGTCCCCACTCGAGAAGAACCCCGATGGTCCTGCCGAGACTCAAGAGGAGGCCCGTTTTCCCCAGCTGAGCTCCAGATGAGGAACACTTTCCCTGGTCCAATGGGAAAGATTTTTCAGCGCTCCCCTAGCATCCGAAGGGGTGACCTCGCATCAGGACATTCGGGAGGAGCCTCAGGTGTCCGACCACCACTCCCCAAGATCCCCAAATGCCTCATCCACTCCAGATGAACATGACCGCCCTGCACGGTCTTGACTGTCACCACGAGGCTCGACTTCCAACACACTGGCCCGTGAAACAACTCTGGAGTATCTCGATGGCAAGCCACAGATCCCTGTGTCCACTTTATGGGGAGCCAGCCGCTGCCGCTGCAGTTGGAAATAAAAAGGCCGTGCAAATATCCAGGCGAGAATAGGCCTGACTCCCCTGTGGGGGCTCCAGATTAAACTCAACACCTATGAAAGCATGAGCGAGGAAATCTCAGGCTCTGACCTCAGCACCAGACGATGACTGAGGACCCAGCAATGACTGGGGAGGAATCTCCAGAGGTGCCTTGCAACTCTCACTGAGAATGGCCTCTGCTGAGGATACAGGGGCTGGTTCCTGGGTTCCCAGTCGTAACTCGAGAGGACCAAGCCGCAACTCGAGAATAACCTGAAGCTTCTTCCTTGTAGGAGAGGTGTGGCCTTGTCTGCAGTGGCATCTCAGGGGAAGGCACCGTGTCCCTCGTGGACCTCGAAAGGCTCATTCACACCCTTGCTGTGACCCAAGAAGTTCCCTGCCCCTCCTGGCCCCTCTCGAGTGGAACCCCAAGGGTCCCACCATGACTCAAGAGGAGCACCGTTTTTACCTGCTGAGCTCCAGATGAGGGGCCCTTTCCCTGCTCCATCAGGAAAGGTTTCTCGGTGTTCCCCTCACATCCCAAGAGGAGATGCTCACACCTGGAAAGTTGGGAGGAGTCTTANACTTCCCTCTTGGACCTCGAAAGGCTCCTTCATACTCTTGTTGTGACCTAGCAAGATCCCCACCCCAACTGTCCCCACTCGAGAAGAACCCCGATGGTCCTGCCGAGACTCAAGAGGAGGCCCGTTTTCCCCAGCTGAGCTCCAGATGAGGAACACTTTCCCTGGTCCAATGGGAAAGATTTTTCAGCGCTCCCCTAGCATCCGAAGGGGTGACCTCGCATCAGGACATTCGGGAGGAGCCTCAGGTGTCCGACCACCACTCCCCAAGATCCCCAAATGCCTCATCCACTCCAGATGAACATGACCGCCCTGCACGGTCTTGACTGTCACCACGAGGCTCGACTTCCAACACACTGGCCCGTGAAACAACTCTGGAGTATCTCGATGGCAAGCCACAGATCCCTGTGTCCACTTTATGGGGAGCCAGCCGCTGCCGCTGCAGTTGGAAATAAAAAGGCGGTGCAAATATCCAGGCGAGAATAGGCCTGACTCCCCTGTGGGGGCTCCAGATTAAACTCAACACCTATGAAAGCATGAGCGAGGAAATCTCAGGCTCTGACCTCAGCACCAGACGATGACTGAGGACCCAGCAATGACTGGGGAGGAATCTCCAGAGGTGCCTTGCAACTCTCACTGAGAATGGCCTCTGCTGAGGATACAGGGGCTGGTTCCTGGGTTCCCAGTCGTAACTCGAGAGGACCAAGCCGCAACTCGAGAATAACCTGAAGCTTCTTCCTTGTAGGAGAGGTGTGGCCTTGTCTGCAGTGGCATCTCAGGGGAAGGCACCGTGTCCCTCGTGGACCTCGAAAGGCTCATTCACACCCTTGCTGTGACCCAAGAAGTTCCCTGCCCCTCCTGGCCCCTCTCGAGTGGAACCCCAAGGGTCCCACCATGACTCAAGAGGAGCACCGTTTTTACCTGCTGAGCTCCAGATGAGGGGCCCTTTCCCTGCTCCATCAGGAAAGGTTTCTCGGTGTTCCCCTCACATCCCAAGAGGAGATGCTCACACCTGGAAAGTTGGGAGGAGTCTTACAGGTTGGGCCACCATTCCCCAAGACCTCCAAATGCCTCATTCACTTCAGATGAACCTGACTGCCCTGCACTGCCTCGACTGTCACCTCGAGGCTCGACTGCGGCACACTGGCACGTGTCACAGCCCTAGGGTTCCTCGAGTGGAAGACATAGATCCCTGTATCCGCTCGACAGGGATCCTGACACTCTTACTGCAGTTGGGAAGGAAAGCGGCTGTGCACGTCTCCAGTGGAGACAAGGCCTGACTCCCCACTTCAAGCTCGAGGCGAAGCCCAATAAAATTGTCAGCACGGGCGAGGCAATCTCAGTCTGCATCCTCAGAACCAGAAGGGGACTGAGGACTTGGCACCACTGGGGAGGAACCCCCAGATGTGTCTCGTCCCTCGCACGGAGACTGGTCTATCCTGGGGGCACAGGGGTGGATCCCTGTGGTCCCTGTCGTAACTCGAGAGGACCCCACCTAAAATTGAGAAAAACCAGAAGCTTCACCTTTGGAGGCGGAGTGAGGCCCTTTTCCATGGCGCCGTCCCGGGGGAAATCACCCTTTCCCTCTTGGACCTCGAAATGCTCTTTCACACCCTTGCTATGACCCAAGAAGTTCCCTGCCCCACACGTCCCCACAGGAGAGAACCGAGGAGTGTCCTGCCGCGAATCAAGAGGAGCTGCATTTTCCCATACTCAGCTCTAGATGAGGGGCCCTTTACCTGCACCATCCGGAAAGGGTTCCCATCTCTCCCCTCACATTCCAAGAGGAGGCACTCATACCAGGCGAGTCCAGAGAAGCCTCAGGTGTTGGATCACATTTCCGCAAGACCCCCAAATGCATAGTCCACTCCAGATGAATCTGACTGTCCTGCACTGCATCAACTGTCACCCCAAGGCTCGACTCCAGCACACTGGCACATGTGAGAGCCCTGGGGTACATCGAGGTCAAGCTACTGATCCCTGTATCCACTCGACAGGAACCCGAACACTGTTGCTGCATTTGGGAGGAAAGCGGCTGTGCACATCCCCATGCAGAGGAGGCCTGACTCCCCTATGCGGGCTCCAGGGGAACCCCAAGACCTATGTCAGCATGGGCGAGGCAAGTACAGGCTCCAGCCTCAGCACCAGACGAGGACTGAGGACCCGGCGAGGTCTCGTTGGAATCCCCACATGTGCCTCACAACTTGCATTGTGACTGGCCTCTCCTGAGGCCACAGCGGCGGGTCCCTGGGTTCCCGGTCATAACTAGAGAGTATCCCACCACAACTCGAGAAAAAACAGAAGCTTCTCCTCTGCAGGGAGGGTGATTCCCTTCTCTGCTGCAGCATCTCAGGGAAAATCACACCGTCCCCCTGGGACCTTTAAAGGCTCCTTCACACCCTTATTGTGACCTAGGACCATCCCTGCCCCAACATTCCCCACTCGAGAGGAACGCCGAGGGTCCCGCCACGACTAAAGACGAACACCGTTTTGCCCTGCTGAGCTCCAGATGAGGGTCCCTTTCCGTGCTGCATCAGGAAAGGTTTTCCGGTGCTTCCCTCGCATCCCAAGTGGTGGCCTCACATCAGGAGAGTCTGGAGTAGCCTCAGGTGTCTGACCACCACTCCTCAAGTTCCCCAAATGCCTCGTCCTCTCCAGATGATTATGACTGCCCTGCACTGTCTCGACTGTCACCAGGAGGCTGAACTCCCAACACACTGGCACGTGAGACAGCCCTGGAGTACCTAGATGGCCACCAAAGATACCTGTGTCCGCTATACGGGTACCAAACACTGCCACTGCAGTTATGGAAGAAAGAGGCCGTGCAAGTCTCCAGGCGAGAAGAGGCCTGACTCCCCTGTGGGGGCTCGAGAGTAACCTCAAGACCTATGAAAGCATGAGCGAGGACATCTCAGGCTCCGACCTCAGCAGCAGACGAGGACTGAGGACCTGGCGATGACTGGGGAGAAATCCCCAGCGGCGCCTCGCAACTCACACTGAGGATGGCCTCTCCTGAGGATACGGAACTGGGGGGGTCACTAGGGTCGCCGTCATAACTTCAGAGGACCCCGCCACAACTTGAGAAAAAGCAGAAGCTTCTCCCTTGCAGGCGGAGTGAAGCCCTTGTCAGCTGCCGCGTCCTGGGGGAAATCACCCATTCCCTCTGGACCTCGAAATGCTCTTTCACACCCTTGTTGTGACCGAAGATGTTCACCTCCCCAGACATCCCCACTGGAGACACCGCCGAGGGTCCCGCCATGACTCAAGAGGAGCTCCATTTTCCCATGCTCAGCTCCAGATGAGGAGCCCTTTGCCTGCTCCATCAGGAAAGGGTTCCGGCTCTTCCCTTGCATCCCAAGAGGAGGAACTCACACCAGGGAGTCCAGAGAAGCCTCAGGCATCGGGTCACATTTCTGCAACTCCCCAAAGCCTACTGCACTCCAGATGAATCTGACTATCCTGCACTGGCTCGACTGTCACCGCAAAGCTCTACTCCAGCACACTGCCACATGTGAGAGCCCTGGGGTACCTCGAGGTCAAGACACTGATCTTTGTATCCGCGCGACAGGGACCCAGACACTGTTGCTGTAGTTGGGGAAGAAAGCGGCTGTGCACGTCCCCAGGCGAGACGAGGCCTGACTCTCCTATGGGGGCTCCAGGGAAACCCCAAGACCTATGTCAGCATGGGCAAGGCAAGCACAGGCTCCGGCCTCAGCACCAGACGAGGAATGACGACCCGGCGATGACTCGGGAGAAATCCCCACAGGTGCCTCAAAACTCGCATGGAGACTGGCCTCTCCTGAGGCCACATGGGCGGATCCCTGGGGTTCCCATCGTATCTTGAGAGGTACCCGCTGCAACTAGAGAAAAACCAGAAGCTTCTCCCCTGCAGGGAGTGTGCTTCCCTTGTCTGCTGCAGCATCTCAGGTGAAATCATCCCTTTCCTCTTGAACCTCGAAGGCTACTTCATATCCTTGTTGTGACGTAGCAAGTTTCATGTCCCAACCATTCCCACTCGAGTTGAATCCCGAGGGTACCACCACGACTCAAGAGGAGCCCTGTTTTCCGCTGTTGAGCTCCAAATGAGGGGTCCTTTTCCTGCTGCATCGGGAAAGGTTTTAAGGTGCTCCACTTGCATCCCAAGCATTGGCCTCGCATCAGGAGAGTCGGGAGGAGACTCAGGTGTCTGACAACCACTCTCCAAGTTCCCTAAATGCCTCGTCCACTCCAGATGAACATGACTGCCTTGCACTTTCTCGACTGTCACCCCGAGGCTCGACTCCCAACACATTGGCACGTGAGACAACATGTAAGTACCTCGATGGCAAGCCACAGATCCCTGTATCCGCTTCACGGGGAGCCGGACACTGCCACTGCAGTTGGGGAAGATAGAGGCCATGCAAGTCTCCAGGCTAGAAGAGTCCTGACTCCCCTGTCATGGCTCCAGAGTAGCCTCAAGACCTATGAAAGCATGAGAGAGGAAAACTCAGGCTCCGACCTCAGCAACAGACAAGGACTGAGGACCCAGCAATGACTGGGGAGGAATCCCAAGAGGTGCCTCGCAACTCGTACTGAGAATGGCCTCTCCTGAGGATACATTGGCGGGTCCCTGGGGTCCGCGTCCTGACTCGTGAGAACCCCACCGCTACTCCAGAAAAACACGAAGCTTCTCCCCTGCAGGCGTGGTGTGGCCCTTGTCTGAAATGTCATCTCAGGGGAATTCACTCTGTCCCTGAGGGACCACTAAAGACTCCTTCCCACCCTAGCTGTGAGCCAAGAAGTTCCTAGCCCCACCCGTCCCCACTTGAGAGGAACCCCAAGGGAACCGCCAAGACTCAAGAGGAGCCCCGTTTTCTCCTGCTGAGCTCCAGATGAGGGGCCTTTTCCCTGCTCCGTCGGGAAAGGTTTCGCGGTGTTCCCCTCACATCTCAAGAGGTGGCCTCGCATCAGGAGATTCAAGAGGAGGCTCAGGTGTCCGAACACCACTCCCCAAGATCCCCAAATGCCGTGTCCAATCCAGATGAACATGAATGCCCTGCACTGTCTCGACTGTCAACCCGAGGATCGACTCTCAACACACTGGCACGTGAGACATCCCTGGAGTACCTCGGTGGCAAGCCACAGATTCCTGTGTCCGCTTGACCGGGAGCTGGACATTGCCACTGCAGTTGGGGAAGAAAGAGGCCGTGCAAGTCTCCAGGTGAAAAGAGGCCTGACTCCACTGTGGGGGCTCCAGAGTAACCTCAAGACCTGTGAAAGAATGAGGGAGGAAATCTTAGGCTCCGACCTAAGAACAAGACGAGGACTGAGGCCCGATGATAACGGGGGAGGAATCCACAGAGGTGGCTGGCAACTCTCACTGAAAATGTCCTCTCCTGAGGATACCGGGGCGGGTCACTGTGGTCCCCTTCGTAACTCGAGAGGACCCCGCCCCAACGTGAGAAAAACTGGAAGTTTCTCCCCTGCAGGTGTGGTGTGGCCCTTGTCCGCAACGGCATCCTAGGGGAATTCACTCCGTCCCTCTGGACCTTGAAAGGCTCCTGCACACCCTTGCTGTGACCCATGAAGTTCCCCGCCCCACCCGTTTCCACTCGAGAGGAACCCCAAGGGTCCAGCCAAGAATCAAGATGAGACTCGTTTTCCCCTGCTGAGCTCCAGATGAGGGGCCCTTTCCCTGCTCCATCAGGAAAGGTTTTGTGGTGTTCCCCTCGCATCCCAAGAGGAGGTGCTGGCAACTGGAAAGTCGGGAGGAGTCTCAAAGTTTGGGCCACCATTCCCCAAGACCCCCATGTGACTCGTCCACTTCAGATGAACCTGACTGCCCTGCACTGCCTCGACTGTATCCCTGAGCCTCAACTCCGGCACACTGGCACCTGTGACAGACCTTGGGTACCTCAATTACAAGCCATAGATCCCTGTTTCCGCTCGGCAGGGACCCAGACACTGTAACTGCAGTTGAGAAGGAAAGCAGCCGTGCACGTCTCCAGTCGAGATGAGGTCTGAGTGCACTCTGCCGGCTCCAGGGGAAATCCAATACAAATGTCAGCACGGGCGACACAATCTCAGGCTGCAGTCTCAGCACCAGAAGGGGACTGAGGATGGCGCCACTGGGGAGGAATCCCCAGATGTGCCTCGTCCCTCCCACGGAGTCTGGCCTATCCTGGCGCCACAGGGGAGTATGCCTGTGGTCCCTGCCGTAACTCGAGAGGACCCCGCTGCAACAGGAGAAAAACCAGAAGCTTCACCCTTGCCAGCGGAGTTAGGCCCTTGTCCGTTGTGGCATCCCAGGGCAAATCACTTGTTCCCTCTTGGACCTAAAAGTGCTCTTTCACACCCTTGCTGTGACCAAAGAAGGTCCCCGCCCCACACGTTCCCACTGGAGAGGACCACCGAGGGTCCCACCACGTCTCAAGAGGAGCTCCATTTTTCCATGCTCAGCTCAAGATGAGGGGCCCTTTTCCTGCTCCATTGGGAAAGGGTTCCTGGCTCCCCTCTTGCATCGCAAGAGGAGGCACTCACACCAGGCTAGTCCAGAGAAGTCTCAGGCATCGGGTCACATTTCCCCAAGACCCTAAAATGCGTAGTCCACTCCAGATGAATCTGACTGTACTGCACTGCCTCGACTGTTCACCTTGAGGATCGCTTTGGCACAGTGGCACATGTGATAGCCCTGGGGTACCTCGGGGTCCAGCCACTGATCCCTGTATCCACTCGACAGGGACACTGTTGCTGCAGTTGGGGAGGAAATCAGCTGTGAACGTCCCCAAGCGAGACGAGGCCTGACTCCACTATGGGGGCTCCAGGGGAACTCCAAGACCTATATCAGCATGGNGGGACACTGTTGCTGCAGTTGGGGAGGAAATCAGCTGTGAACGTCCCCAAGCGAGACGAGGCCTGACTCCACTATGGGGGCTCCAGGGGAACTCCAAGACCTATATCAGCATGGGCGAGGCCAGCACAGGTTCCGGCCTCAGCACCAGACAAGGACTGAGGACCCCGAGAGGTCTTGGGAGGAATCCCCACAGGTGCCTCACAACTGGCATGGAGACTGGCCTATCCTGAGGCCACAGTGGCGGTTCCCTGGGGTCCCCATCTTAACTCTAGAGGACCCCGCTGCAACTCGAGAAAAACCATAAGCTTCTCCCATGCAGAATGGGTGAGTCCCTTGTCCAATGCAGCATCTCAGGGGAAATTACTCCTTCCCTGTTGGACGTCCAAAGGCTCCTTCTTTCCCTTGTTGTGACCTAGGAAG
>SJYW01012266.1:16479-36103 GCA_006410735.1 Raphicerus campestris | reverse complement strand
ACCAGAAGGGAACTAGAATCATGATGAAAAGTTAGAGCTGGAAGTAACTTAATTATCTAGAAAAGTGGATTGCAACCTTGTATTAGTCCCCCCTCTCTCATGTTAAAAGTAAAACAAAATAAACAGTATGTGCTTAGTCACTCAATTGTACCTGACTCTTTGCAGTCCCACAGACTATAGCCCACCAGGCTCCTCTGTTCATGGGGATTATCCAGGCAACANACCCTAGAATCAGATTGAAACCACTTGCCTACTACATTCTAGGTCCATGACCCTAGGAAATGGCTTAATTTCTCTCAGCTCTTGCATCTATAAAGTGGGGACAGTAATGGCATCTAACTCATAAGACTATCTTGAAAATGAAATGAGACACAGTGCTTTGGAGTGCAAATGGTTCATAGACTTATGGTTGCCAAAGGAAAGACGGGTGGGGGATAGACTGAGAGTTTGGGATTAGCAGATACAAACTGTTATATATAGAATGCATAAACAACAAGGTCCTATTGCATAGCACAGGAAACTATATTCAATATCCTATGACAAACAATAATGGAAAAGAATATGAAAAAGAAAGTATATGCATAGTTGAATCACTTTGCCATACAGCAGAAATAAACACAACATTGTAAATCAACTAGTCTTTAATAAAATAAATTTAAAAACCTTTATCAAATAAAAAGCAAAGAAAGCAAATGGCTCACATTAGCTACTTGATAGAATTATTCAAACTTAGGAGCATTTACTGAGTATTAATTATAGCTAACAAAATGCTACAAGGTTACACATGGCCCATCACAGTCTCTTATTCCCTGACTTTGGTTTGATTTTTAAATAAATATTTATTTCATGTGTACCATATGACAAGGCTGTACTGAGGGTCATGGACACAGAGAAGAATAAAGCATTGCTGTGACTGCCTTCAGGAAATGGGTGGTGTGGTAGGGTAAGCAGTCTGTAAACAGATGCCTGCAACTTCATGTGCTGAGAATACAGGATTCACTAGGAGCCTAGCGGAGAGGAGTGTGTATTAACCTGGCTCTACAGGAAAAGCAAGAATTAGTTACATGCAGAGAGAAGGGCTTATGCAGAGAGAACATGTAAAAAGACAGAAAGGTGGGAAATGACAATATGAGTGATTTTTGCTATTAGAATAAATATTTTAGGCTAGGAAATGAGGCTAGAGACCAATGTGAAGGCATGGACTTTATATTCTGTAGGTCATGGAGAAGGCATTTAATGGGGAAATTGCAGTGCAGAGGGTGGGTTTAAGAGGAATAGGAACAGAAGTCAGGGTTGGAGCAAGCGAATTAGGAGGCTATTAAGAGACAAATGGCTCAGAATAAAGTGGTAGGATGGAAAGCAAGGGAGGAATTAAAGATATATTCAGGAGGTGAGATTGCAGGACCCACAATTGGATGGTGATGGAGGGTGGGAGGGAAAAAGGTCTTGGATAATTGCCCTTTGCTGTGGTAAATCCCGTGTGAATGCATCCCCTCTGCTGGGAGTTCTCATTTTAGAGGATAATTCTTATCCCATGCTTTTAGAAGGATCAATTAGACAATTGTATATGCTTCTGATGTCTAGAAGAGAAAGTACCTGAGGAATCGAAAAGCTGGTTCTAAACAATCAACTTAAAAAAGTCAGAAGAGAGATAGTAGCACTTATGGTCTCTGCCTGCCAATCCCTCATTCTGGAAAAGCAGGGTTTGCTTTATTGGATTGACCCGAGGATTAAATGAGTCGAAGTTTTAATATCGGCTGCCATTAAGCCAGCACTCAAACTATGAGTTGTGGTTAATGTTGTTGTGACAGTGATTCATTTAATAATACAGCCCCGTGAGTCTCACTACCTAGGTTCAAACCCAAGTTCTGTGCAAAATTGATAAAAAGTGAAGTGAAGTCGCTCAGTCGTGTCCGATTCTTTGTGACCCCATGGACTGTAGCCTACCAATCTCCTCTGTCCATGGGATTTTCCAGGCAATAGTACTGGAGTGGATTGCCATTTCCTCCGGAGGATCTTCCCAAACCAGGGATCGAACCCGGGTTTCCCGCACTGTAGACAGACGCTTTACCATCTGAGCCAGAATTACTTAACTTCTTTAAGTCTCAGTCTCTATTGTGGGGGCAATAATAGACAATAAAAAAGTGCCTATCTCATAGGCCTGTGTGCAAACTGAATGATGGTCTGTATCCTTGATATATAACGTGGATCCTGGCATATAGAAAGAAGTCAGGAAATATATGTAAGCTACTGTTTATTTCTTCATATGTGTTAGGCATTTTTGTGTAAGTGCTATAATTTCATTTTCCATGTATCCAGTACAATGGATAGGTGACATGATCCCTATGTTATAGATGAGGCGATTGACCCATGGGGAGGTTAAATACTTTGTCCAAATTTATTTACTACTGTAGCTGAGCTGGTATATGCTATTCCATTAGGACACCTTGATACTTGGAGAATCTTTAGAAAGTTCCTTGAGGCCCATAGCAAAAGGAGTTTTAAGTTGCACCCAGTTTATGCCTGTGTTGATTCCTACCAGAAGGGAACTAGAATCATGATGAAAAGTTAGAGCTGGAAGTAACTTAATTATCTAGAAAAGTGGATTGCAACCTTGTATTAGTCCCCCCTCTCTCATGTTAAAAGTAAAACAAAATAAACAGTATGTGCTTAGTCACTCAGTTGTACCTGACTCTTTGCAATCCCACAGACTATAGCCCACCAGGCTCCTCTGTTCATGGGGATTATCCAGGCAACGATACTGGAGTGGGTTGCCGTGCTCTCCTCCAGGGGATCTTCCCAACCCAGGGATTAAACCCAGGTATCCCGCATTGCAGGCAGACTCTTTACCATCTGAGCCACCAGGGAAGCCTGATACAACAACAAAACTCCAATATATAAAACTTACACCAAAATCCAATACGAGAAATAGGTAATTGTGGATTTCTGCTGCTGGAAGGAGAGGTAGAGGAGCTCAAATCTTTGTCCCCACCTTTTCTAAAGAGCCCTACAAAGCTCCAAGAAACACACTTTGAAAACCACTGAGTAGCTAATGTGAGAGTCAGAAGACTTCTTTGACTGATGAAGAAACCAAAGATATGGGATAAAGTGACTTTTCAACGTCAGGCACCAGGACTCACTGAATCCAAAGTTAGCAGTTCCTTCTGTGATTGTTTCAGCTGCAACACCCCCAGACCCAATACAAAGTCACAGCAACAAATCTCTCAGAGAAATCAAAGACAAGAAAAGCCCACAAGCTTGGCATTACCCCACGGCTGGCATACAAATTGCCTCTACCCTTTTAACCAACTTAATATTTTAGAATTATTGTTTTCTGATTATGAAAGCAATACATGTTTATTACAGAAAATTTGGAAAGCACAGAAATTTATAAAAGTGAAATGAAGCATTAACATAGGCTTTCACCAACAAAGAAGTTATGGGGAGACTCTATCATTTTTCTGCAGAGTATACTGGGGGAGGGGACAGAGTATACTGGCTGGGGGGGCATGCAAGTTAAATATTATTTATACATTACTAAATTTTTTATAAATTACTAAATTTCTGACTGATTCAGTTTGGATGTAGGGGAATCATGAAAGGAGAATAAAGACAATTTTAATTATTATTTTTTTCCTGAACAACTATTTAAATGGAAAACTAGGTGAAGAATATAATTTAATTGAGGGTGGTATTCATCAGTATGTGTGTGTGTGAGAGAGAGAGAGCTGGAATCCAAGATTTCAGTTTTGATATGTTAAACTCGAGATATTGGTAAAACATCAAAGTGGTTCTATTAAGCAAATAGTTGATTGTACAACCCAGTTGTTCAAAGAAGAGTCTGGGATAGAGATAGAAATCTGGCAGTTGGCAGTATAGAGATAGTACTTAAAGTTATGTAAGTGGCTGAGATTTCCCAGAGCAGGAAAGTAGAAAGATGCAAGAGAAAAGGCCCATAGTTAAACCCAGAGCATTTCAACACTGAGAGGCAAGGAAGGCAAGACTTGCTATAAAACGACTGAGAAGGAATGGTCACTGGAAGGAACCAGGAGGGCAAAGCACTGTCAACAAAGTGGGCTTGCAGGGCCCATTTCCCTTCTGCAGCACACAGGGGCCCTATACCGCCCATCTGGCACTTTACACATGTTTCATTGGGATGCTGTTTCTCTTTGTGTGTGTAGGCTGCTTTCCTCTGTGATGAGATGAGATCTATAGTCTCCAGGGACTGAAGTCATGTCTGCCTCTGGAATTCCCCATACCAGGCCTGGCTCTTGACCTTGAGGGGATGCTCCAAAATGATGTGCCCACTGGAGTCAGGGAGAAAAATGAGGGGGTTGAGAGAAAGAAATCTAGTTTGAAATTTAGAAAGTTTGCTCAATGTTTCATTGAAAGTCTCCTTGAGCAGCAGAATGAGATTCATACCAGAGGGAAATTTTTAAAAAAGTAACATCAGAGCACAGGTTGGTTGTCAGTCCAGGACTTTGGAAAAGCCAGACAGGTTAGAGCAAAGACAGTACAGAATCCAAGAATTCCATTGAAGCAGGGTTCAGATGGGGAGGGTAGCTTTGACTAGAAACAACAAAGTCTTTTATTGGAAGCTGAGTGAGAAAGGACAGCGTGTTCTTAGAGCTGGGATGAGCTCATGGTGGATGCTGGGGTAAAACAAAGAGGAAGGAACCATGAAACCCTGGCTACACGCTGACCCACAGTGGTGGCACTGGTTGATTCTCAAGATTTCCTACAGTGGCGTTTGGCATGAAGTGCTGATGTCCTGCTTTAATGGAAGCCTAGGGTGTTGGATTGGAGAAAGAAATGGCAACCCACTCCAGTGTTCTTGCCTGGAGAATCCCAGGGACGGGGGAGCCTGGTGGGTTGCCGTCTATGGGGTTGCACAGAGTCGGACACAACTGAAGCGACTTAGCAGCAGAGATACAGTAGTACAAAGACAAAAACATGCCTAATTTCATGAAACTCATATTCCAGTGGGGGTGGTGTGTGTGTTTGTGAAAACAATAGAAACAATTAACAAGATAGTTTCATATTGTGATAAGCACTATGAAGGAAATCAGAAAATCATGATATGAAGGAAATCAGACACGTTGATATGCTAGAGTTACCAGTATGATCCCTGGATTGCCAGCACGTCGCTGATAAGCTCATTAAAATGCAGAAGCTCAGGAAGCACCCCAGAACTACTGTATCTGAATCTGCATTTTAATAAGACCTCTCTCCTCAATCTTTCTAGGATTTCTACACATGTTAATGTTTGAGAAGCACTGTGCTGGTATGTTTGCAAATGCTTCTTTAGGCTGAGTGGTTTTGGAAGGCTTCTCTGTGGGGGTGACATCGGAGCTGAGATCTAGGTAAAGAGAAGCCATCCATATAATGATCTGTGGACAGAGCATTCTAGGCAGTGGGAAAGGGAAGTTCAAGGAGCTCGATGGTAATCAGCTTCTTATTTTCACAAACCAAAAAAATCATGGACTTTGTTCTAGTCATGGACTCTTCTCTTCTTACCTTACCCAGTCTAAACCTTACTTCCTCTTGGAGGATTCCTTAACCTCCAAATACCTTTCCCATGGAATCCTATCCTACCCTATCCCAATCCTGTGTGAGAGTAGCCTGGTTATTTATCTCCCCAACGTGCCTGCCATCTTGGTTCTGAACAGGTGCTGTGTAATTTTGTTTGCAGGCTGTTAGAATGGAAACAAGAAACCCAGAAGATAGAAGAGGCAGGTTGTAAAAACTGTCAGACCACAGTTTTGCTTAGGGGCAAGGTCAGGTACTCTTGAAACCCTCTGGCCTTTGCTTGGGAAGGTGGACCCCACCTCTGAGTTTGTGCCACCAGTCCTTGTTCATTGCTTTCCTCTTGACCCTCATTGCTCTGAGATCTGTGTTCAGACTCTCCCTAAATGTTTCCTTTGAGTCAGGGATCTAGGGCCCAACAGAGAGTATGAGCTATTAGAAAGGACATGCAAATGAATAAATCACAAGGCAACGTGCTTGATGGCAATTACATAGTTGAGAAAAAGTGACATTTGGAGTTCAGAGAGGGACTTGGCCCTAAATTCAGGAGGGATTTAAGAAGTTCCACTAGAGCTGGCTCTTAAGAGAGGAAGAAGACATTTTTTTTAAAGTTTAAAGAGGTAGTGGTCACTGGATGATAGTGCTGGGGGAGGGGCAGTGATGGTGGTGGAGGGAGGTTGGTTTTGAATGCAAATGGTGGTGAATGATGGTGGTGGTGGTGGTGAAAATGATGATGGTAGAAGTGGTTGAGGTGACTGTGGTAATGGTAGTGGTCATGGTTAATACAGTATATTCTAGATGGAGACCACAGCATGCCTGGGTTTGGACCTCATTAGGTTTCCAAACCTGGAGATGCTCACGTTGGTAGGGAGACTAAAGGTAAAATGGCTCAGCAGATGGGAGCCAGAGATGAGGGAGAGATCAAGATGAGTCCATGATGAATCCCTGTGTTAAAAGTTGAAGTCAATGATGGATTTGGTTTGTGGAAAGAAACCTGGAAGCACTGTAGTGAGGGTGAGATCTCCTGTCATAACTGCCTCTCATTTTTATGATCATCTAAGCCAAGAGGAAAGCTTCAAAGGAGGCATAGAACATGCGCAAATCCTCTTCTCCTTAACCCCAGCATCCTAGAGAAGGAAGGAATGTCCCCTTTCAAGAAGAATGTTGGAATCACTCAAGAAAGTTGCTTAGGGATCCCATTCATATATCTGTGCTTATCTACTCAATCAGTCACTAATTCTTTACTTATTCAAAATACTTACATCAAGTGCTTGCAGAGTTCAATGCCTAGGATTTGATGGTCCAAAGGAACAGTAAGCTACCTCCCCAGCCCACCAGGAGATTACAATCTAGTGGATACACAGGAGGTGGGGTTGTAGGGAACACACAAGGCTGAAAGTCAGAAGTCCTGTGTGCTGTCTCTGACTTTGCAGACCAGCACTTGTTCATTCACACTTTCTTCCCATCCTAGGTTTATAGATTTCTGATGGAGAACACACAGATATGTAGAATAGCTCTTGCTCTAAGGAGCAAGAAGTTTACAACCCAGGGAAGAAGCTTCCCCAGACTGCCTCCCTCTTCTTCTGTATTATTTATGTGTCTGTGCATGGGTGAATGTGGAAGCGTTGACCCGATGATTTTGAAGGTCTTTACAAATTTAATATTTTATGTCACAAAGACCCAAGATTTATAGAGAGCACTTGGATTATAAATAAACCCAAGGTTTATGCTAACTTTGCTAGCTGCTCTAAAAATTAATTTCAGATGCTTCTGCTCTCCCCTCACATGCAGAGTCAGTAATCTAGGGTCCTTGTAAAAGGCTTATGATGGATTTGTGAGGGGCTGTTGGTGGGTGTTCAAACCCAAGTGCAGGTCATGGGATTGTCCAAGGGAATTTTGGGACCTTGGAGGGCGTGGCGGGGACATAGTCATCTAATAAAAGGCCCAGTTGTTCTCTCTTCATGCTGGGGAATGTGGTCTGAGTGACTGTGGGAACTTAAACTTTCTGTCCTTCTGTGTAACTGAAATTTCAGCCCCCAAGTGTGTCCAAAGTGCCATTTCTAACACAGCACATGTAGCCTAGCTCTCTCCTAATGTCTGTTTTTCTTACTCTCAGAAGAAGAAATGGCCTAAACAATCCTCATGGGCCAACAGTTGAAAAAAATATTTGTTTTGGTTTGCTGAGCACTTTCCCTATTAAAACGTGAACATTTTGAGGGAAAGGGAGATCCCCATTGTGTGGGTTTGATTCATTTACGCCTAACAGATCAATTTTTTCAAAGGGAGACTTTATGTCCCAGAGACTATAGAAAGCTTTACTGCCCTTTTTCCTTTCGAACAGGAAGTTGCATTTTGCTAAAAGTAAACAAATGTGAATCCAGGATGGTTTGTTTAGTTTCTGACGCTGACTTCAGAACCTGAGAATGGAGTCTGTGCTTGGCAAAAATGTCTTCTCTGAGATCCATCTGGGCCAAAATGTTCTCTGCTCGGGACCTGGCCTTTGCGCTCTGGTAAACATCCTCCTCTCACCAGCCCCCAGAAATTCATTGCTGAAGTCCCTTGGGAGCTTTGCTAACTTATCAGGGACATGCTAAAGCTGATGGCAACGTGGAAACCAGTTTTCAGTGGGACGTAGCTTTCTGAAGAGGGGCCACTTTCCGGAAATGGCCTGAAGTTTGGAAATCTCAGAGGATGTGAATGCAGTCAGTATTCTAGGTATTTACACCACGGGCTAGCCTTTCTGGGTGAAGAAGCTTCTGGAAGAGTGACTGTTTCCACCCAGCTAACACGGTAGTGCTAGGCCCTGGATGAAAAGTGAAAGTGTTAGTCATTCAGTCCTGTCTGACTACCCCGCCAGTCTCCTCTGTCTATGGAATTCTCCAGACAAGAATCCTGGAGTGGGCAGCCATTCCCTTCTGCAGGGGATCTTCTCCACCCAGGGATCAAAGCCAGGTCTNTGTTTCCACCCAGCTAACACGGTAGTGCTAGGCCCTGGATGAAAAGTGAAAGTGTTAGTCATTCAGTCCTGTCTGACTACCCCGCCAGTCTCCTCTGTCTATGGAATTCTCCAGACAAGAATCCTGGAGTGGGCAGCCATTCCCTTCTGCAGGGGATCTTCTCCACCCAGGGATCAAACCCAGGTCTCCTGTACTGCAAGCAGACTCTTTACCATCTGAGCCTCCAGGGAAGCGCATGTACAGGAGTGAGTTAATAAACTTCACATAAGCCCCAGGAGAAAGGCACCGTGATTATTTGCAGTTTACAGAAGAAGTAAGGCTTAGAAAAGGTAAGAGGAAACACAGTTAGTCAAATCAGGGAACCCTTGGGTCTTTCTGCCTTCTGGTTTGGAGATGTTAAATAGTTTATGATCAATATCTGAACTCCAGAAAGTTACAAAAGATTTTGGGGAGATCAATGTGATTCAGGTAAAGAGTCATGTGAGACAGTTTGCTATTGCAGGCCAAAGAGCTGAGTAAGTAGCGTTTAAAGTTTTTAATGAGTTTGTTTGACATTGAACCTATCTTGTTCTGGGAGGGGTTTAAATCAGCTGATAAAAGCAAAGGCAATGTCAAAAATAGGGCAATAAATTAAATAGTGAGTCTGTGATGATTCTCAGAGGAGNGCCCCCAAGTGTGTCCAAAGTGCCATTTCTAACACAGCACATGTAGCCTGGCTCTCTCCTAATGTCTGTTTTTCTTACTCTCAGAAGAAGAAATGGCCTAAACAATCCTCACGGGCCAACAGTTGAAAAAAATATTTGTTTTGGTTTGCTGAGCACTTTCCCTATTAAAACGTGAACATTTTGAGGGAAAGGGAGATCCCCATTGTGTGGGTTTGATTCATTTACGCCTAACAGATCAATTTTTTCAAAGGGAGACTTTATGTCCCAGAGACTATAGAAAGCTTTACTGCCCTTTTTCCTTTCGAACAGGAAGTTGCATTTTGCTAAAAGTAAACAAATGTGAACCCAGGATGGTTTGTTTAGTTTCTGACGCTGACTTCAGAACCTGAGAATGGAGTCTGTGCTTGGCAAAAATGTCTTCTCTGAGATCCATCTGGGCCAAAATGTTCTCTGCTCGGGACCTGGCCTTTGCGCTCTGGTAAACATCCTCCTCTCACCAGCCCCCAGAAATTCATTGCTGAAGTCCCTTGGGAGCTTTGCTAACTTATCAGGGACATGCTAAAGCTGATGGCAACGTGGAAACCAGTTTTCAGTGGGACGTAGCTTTCTGAAGAGGGGCCACTTTCTGGAAATGGCCTGAAGTTTGGAAATCTCAGAGGATGTGAATGCAGTCAGTATTCTAGGTATTTACACCACGGGCTAGCCTTTCTGGGTGAAGAAGCTTCTGGAAGAGTGACTGTTTCCACCCAGCTAACACGGTAGTGCTAGGCCCTGGATGAAAAGTGAAAGTGTTAGTCATTCAGTCCTGTCTGACTACCCCGCCAGTCTCCTCTGTCTATGGAATTCTCCAGACAAGAATCCTGGAGTGGGCAGCCATTCCCTTCTGCAGGGGATCTTCTCCACCCAGGGATCAAAGCCAGGTCTCCTGTACTGCAAGCAGACTCTTTACCATCTGAGCCTCCAGGGAAGCGCATGTACAGGAGTGAGTTAATAAACTTCACATAAGCCCCAGGAGAAAGGCACCGTGATTATTTGCAGTTTACAGAAGAAGTAAGGCTTAGAAAAGGTAAGAGGAAACACAGTTAGTCAAATCAGGGAACCCTTGGGTCTTTCTGCCTTCTGGTTTGGAGATGTTAAATAGTTTATGATCAATATCTGAACTCCAGAAAGTTACAAAAGATTTGGGGGAGATCAATGTGATTCAGGTAAAGAGTCATGTGAGACAGTTTGCTATTGCAGGCCAAAGAGCTGAGTAAGTAGCGTTTAAAGTTTTTAATGAGTTTGTTTGACATTGAACCTATCTTGTTCTGGGAGGGGTTTAAATCAGCTGATAAAAGCAAAGGCAATGTCAAAAATAGGGCAATAAATTAAATAGTGAGTCTGTGATGATTCTCAGAGGAGGGGTATGGTTCACCCTCAAAGAATGAGTGGGAATTAGATAAGGAAGGAACCTTTCAAATTTGGGGACTCAGAATTAACTTTTTTTTAGGGCACTTCGAGTAGAAACTACTTTACGACAACATTTTTAGTGTACATGATGGCCTTCCTTGGGTCTTGATAGTATATACTCTCTGAACTCTTATATGTTTGAGAGATATTTTATCCACCTAAATATACAAAGAAACATTTGGTCTGTGAAGTGATCTATCACTGAGGGGCAGTGGCAAAGCTAGATGACCAGAGATTCCCCCTCTCCCACCTCCGCATTCCACCAGGAACCAATTCTCTTACATCCTAATGGCATCAGGGCTCTGAAAACAGGTTATTGCTTAACTGTTTCTTTATGGTACTTTACAGACATCAGCATTAATGCTCACTACTGGTCTCAGATGCTAAGTCAGATCTGGCACATTTCACAGCTGAGAGACTTGAGACTGAAACAGTAAGAACTTTGCCCAAAGTCATGCAAGTTCTTGATGGTGGAATCAGCTAATTGATGGAAAAAACAGGTCTGATGCCAAAAAAGCCCATGGTCTTTGCATTATACCACATAGCCATCTTAGAACAGAACGAAGACTCCCCTGGTGGTTTTTAGCTAGTATTCTGGATTTGCTTAAACTCCTTATGAGACGTTAACGTTAACAGCGTTAAGTCCTGTGGTGTAGGGGACACCTGAGCACTCCGCATTTTCTTTTATTCAAGCTAATAGGGACACAGACCTCTGGCTTCCCTTGTAGAAACTCCCTTTTGAAGTATCTCTGCTTTTGTCATTCAGAAGAACAGATCAGCATCTCTCATGCAAGGCCTGGCTCCATGCCCATCTCACTTTTGCAATGAGTTTAGCAACATCTGCTTTGCCCATTAAAGTGATTTTTCTCTTCCTGGCCCTGAGCCTGTGTGCTTGCTGCAATTGATTACCAGCAATTTCCTTCCCAAACCAGAGGGTTCAGTGAACTCTAAATTGAATTGCTGCTCATGGGTCTCCTTTGGACCAATGCATACAGCTTACGTGCAAAATGATCAAGCCACTTAGTTCCCGAATCTATAGGCTGACGATTCTGGTTTCACACAGGGGAGGACCTGATAAGTGACATTTCCCATTTTTGCACAAAGTGGCCTGAAGCTGTGGTCATCTCTGAGTTTCTCAATTTCAAACCTAAGGTCGGGAGGAGGGGTGAGGTCACCTTGCTCACAGCAAAGCTCTTGCTGTGTTCACACCCTCCTTTCTTCTTGTCCAGTTGCAGCACCAATGGCCCCGGAAGTAGCTGCCTGGGATGCTCACCCGAGAGACATCTGAGAAAAATTCTCTCTAGCTATAGAAGCAAAAATAATGACCTTAGGACAAGATGCATCATCGTATCCTTCTGAAGGCAACTGCAGTTCCCTTTATATGATTCAGGCAGGTTTTCTCCATAAAGCAAAGCCCTGAAGGAAGCAGAGCTTGTGTGTCTCTCCACTGCTCCATTGTGTCTTGGGTGGGTAGATTCCTGATCATCCTTTAAGATTCATTCTGACTCACCCAACCTCATCACTTTTCATATGCTTTGGTTACCACCCACGATGTTTCATTGCCTTTATCTGCGTACCTAGAGGCCTTTTACAGGGCTGGGGCCCCATTCTTCAGTCACCCTATATTCCCAATAGCTAACACAGGGAGTTGCATACAGTAGGGCCTCAGTCAAAGGCTGAAGGGGGTGATGAATGCTGCTTGCTTTGTGAGAAGTTTTTCAATTGGTACTTTGCTCTGAGCTATTCCTGAAATGTCTCTCCTCTCCCACAGCTGTGGTGGCTTTACAGAAGGATGCTGAAGAATAGTTGGTTTAGAGAAGTGGAACTCAGGAGTCTTCTCCACCACATAGTCCTTGCACAAATCAGAAGAATCTGTTCAGTTCAGTTCAGTCATTCAGTAGTGTCCAACTCTTCTCGACCCCATGGACTGCAGCAGGCCAGGCCTTCCTGTCCATCACCAACTCCCGGAGTCCACCCAAACCCATGTCCATTGAGTCAGTAATGCCATCCAGCCATCTCATCCTCTGTCTCCCGTTCTCTTCCTGTCTTCAATCTTTCCCAACATCAGGATCTTTTCCAGTGAGTCAGTTCTTTGCATCAGGTGGCCAAAGTATTAAAGTTTCAGCTTCAACGTTAGTCCTTCCAGTGAATATTCAGGACTGATTTCCTTTAGGATGGACTGGTTGGATCTCCTTGCTGTCCAAGGAACTCTCAAGAGTCTTCTCCCACACCATAATTCAAAAGCATTAGTTCTTCAGTGCTCAGCTTGTTAACTCTTGCTAATCAAATCGCTGCTGTTTATTAGAGCAGTTAAAGCTAGATGTCTAAAATAAGGAAAAGGTAACATAAATGGCTAAAGCCACTAATACTGACTGTTAGCTTGAAATCATTGTCATTGGATTTTCTGTTTCTTTGAGAAGACATTCCCCATTTCTACCACAGGAAACCCACCTGCATCATCAAGCACTTTTGAAATGCTTGTTCCTATCTTATTCCTGTGGATCTCTTTCACAAATATCTTTGGCATCAAGATATTTTTAATGCCAAACTATCTAGAGGCTCTTTGTTTTTATTTCTGGAAGAAATCTCATTTATATTATCACCATAATGAGAAGCATTAGAAAGAGCAGTTTTTCAGAAAGTATGGCTTGGCTTGAAGCTCTGAGACCCATTCCTGGTAACCAAGGAGATTCTGAGCTGAATGTCCAAAGCTTTGAAGGAATCCTAGAGTTCTCAGCTTCTAGAAAGACCTTTGGTCTTTATTAAACCCCTGCACATTGGCAGATGGCCCTGTAGACCTACTGAGGAAATGGACTACTGAACTTCAAGGGACACTTAGCTGTGCTGCATGTGAAGACAGGTTGTTAGGGAAAGGACATTTAGCATTTTATTTCCTTTTTGTTTTTTGGCTTTGAGAGTCTAACCGAGGAATGGCTGGGAAAACGTTCCAGCTGCCTCCTCTTGCTCTTTGCAATCCACTTCTCAGGTGCAGTTCCACCTAGCCCCTCCCCGCTCCAGGCCCACAGCAGAGAAGGCGGGGCATCAGCCCCCCATGAGGGCTGTGCTGAGTCATTCTCTTTCAGTTCTGCTGCCAGTCACCCCACCAGCTGGGATGTAAAACATATTCTTCCCCTTTCCAGAGTTTCTGGCTCAATTTGAACATGACTTTTCTAGCAGAAATGGATCACCTTAATCCAACTAATCAAGCCCTTGCTTAGTCCAGGGTTTGAGACTGAACAAATCCTTAGGGAGAAGAACCTGCTTTGATTTACCCAGTGCTACCTAAACCTCCTCAACAATTGGATCACCACCTTTGCTACCCAGTTCATTATATGAATGCTTATCATGGGCCTGGCACTGTGTAAGCCCTTAACGTGCTCAATGTGTTATCCTCATGTAGTTCCATGAAGTGGGGTTTATACTCCTAGTTTACAAATGAGGAAATGAAGGCTCTGAGAGTTCAATTTTTTTAAACAGCAAGCATTTGTTAAGAGTATTGGGCACTATGCTAAGTGCTGGGGATAGAGTGGTAAATGAAATAAACACAGCCCTTCCTTTAGGAAGTTTACATTTAGCTAGTAAGTGCAACATAGCCAAGGCTGGAGTCTTCATAGGCCTGATTCGAAAGCTTGCCTTAAAACTTATGTACAGCTCCTCACAGTCTAAGGCACCCCTTGGGGACACTTTTGAAAACTCAGCCTGGCTACTGGGACGGTAGATCCTGAACTGAGTTTATCCTCCTAACATTACACCACCATGAAGTGTAAGCTCACTTGGACAAGGATCATATCTGTCTTCTTCTGGGCACACAGTTGTCCTGGAATAAGTTTGTGTTGGATGAATGAGGATCAACACTCACACTTTGGATTTTGGTTTTCTGCCTGAGAACAGTCCCCCTGGGCTCAGTGAAAGCACATTAAAGCTTGTGTGCTATAACAGGTGACAGAGGAAGTCTTTGAGTCCTTTACGTGTAGTGGGTTTAATTCTTCTTTTCTGTAAATTTTCACACGCCCCCACACTTCCTGCTCTTTCCTAGGCCTGGAAGCGGAAGTATTGAAATACTGAGACAAACTGTTCTTATGGTTTTTAGAGACCAGTCGAAACCAGGATGGATGGGAAGTCAGAAGGCTGGCTCTCTCTGGGTTCTCTCTGAACAGGAGACAAGCTGGGTCTTGGGCCCTTGACCACCTTTCTACTCCTCCTGTGAGCTAGTTGGACTCAGCAAGATTAGTCAACAACTTGATCTTAGCTGCAGCTTCATTGTTCAATGACAGGTCTATTATTACCATTCTTTTTTTTTTTTTAAATTACCATTCTTTTGATTTCATTTTTTCATCCATAAGTGAAAGGGGAGGTCTTTAGCTGGAGACAATGCTGCTATTGATTTCTTGATTACAGATTTATGAACACACTGACTTATTTATCCAACAAATGTTTACCATGTACCTCTTATATATCTTCCATGAAAAGCCCTCGTAGGGCTTACCTTCCAATGGAATGTATATTGTTGTAAACAAAACAAACAAAATATGTATTATGTGAAAAGACAAAATGCTGTGGAGGAAACTAAAATAGAGGAGGGGGCTGAGGAGTGTATGGTTGGGGGTCCTGCAGTGTTGAGTCAGGTTATTAGGGGGAAAAAGTAATATTTGAACGAAGATCTGAAGCAGTTGAGGGAGAAAGCCACATGGCTATGGGAGAAGCAGATTCTAGAAAGAGAAAACAAGTGCAAATGTTCTGAGGCTAGAAGCTGCCTGTGTGCCCCCTAACCCATACAGCAAGGTGGCCAGTATGACTGGAGCAAAGTTGGCAAGAAGACTAGAAAGAGAGACAGTCAGAGTGGAAATGGTGTCAGATTGTGATGAAGACTTGGAGAACAGGGGATGTCTTTAGGATGGCTTATGAGTAAGAAGAAGAGCCTCCAAAAGGTTTTGAACAGAGAAGGAACATGATCTGATCAAATGATGCTGAATTAGCTATTTTGCAGAAGCCCTGACACTTCCTACTGACTGGCCTGTGCATGGGTAGCAAGGAACAAAAGATTTGAGATTTGACTGAGCCTCCTGACCCTCTGTGACAAGGTATCACCCCTATTTTAGCGGAGGCCAAGGAGACTCAGAGAGTTTGAGTGGCATCCTCAGGCTGCTGGCCTGCTAGTAGTGGAGGAAGCAGGCCGGGCAGGCAGCAGCATTTCTGCATGCCCTGTGGCTGCGTCCTTCTGGAGGCTCTAGGGTTGAACTTGTGTCCTTGCCTTTTCCAGTATCTATAGGCTGCCCGAGTTCCTCCATCTCCAAAGCCAGCCACATCACATCTCCATGACCCTGTCTCTGTCCTCAGTCTCTCTCTCTCTGATCCCAATTGGGAGAAAGAAGTGGTTTTCCTCCATGCCTCAGAGGATAAAGAATCTGCCTACAGTGCAGGAGATGTGCATTCTATCCCTGGGTCAGGAAGATCCCTTGGGGGAGGAAATAGCAACCCACTCGAGTACTCTTGCCTGGGAAATCCCATGGACAGAGGAGCCTGGCTGGCTACAGTACATAGATTTGCAGAGTCAGACATAACTGAGCACTGAACAGCAGTCCACTTTTAAGGACTCAAGTGTAAAGTTGGGCCCACATGGCTGATCCAAGATATTCTTCCCTACTCAGGGTCTGTAACTTTAATCATATCTGAAAAATTTGTTTCATATATATATGTGTGTTATAGTACATATATAAATATTATATATATTGAAGTTGTAGGCCAAAGCAAACACCTATAAGTGATATAATAGACAGATAAATGCCTTTGGGGACCCCATTAGCATCAAGAGGGAAGGGTGTTCAGGATAAAAGACAAGGGGTGGTGGTGAAAAGAAAAGAAGACCAAGAAGATGATTCTTATTTTGGAAAAGAAAAATAGGTGGTTTGCTATCTGCACATTCACACATGCAAATCCAAGCACAGCAAAAAGTCAAGATTAAACAGATGAAATGGCAATGATTCATTATATGTAGTATATGTATTATTCATAGAACATGTTTTATATATTATAGATATATATGTTCATATATTTATACATACATAATGTGTAAGATAGTATTATATAATATTAATATATTTATTATAATTAATGAATTATTAATTATATCAGAAGAATAAGAGGGATCCAGTTATCTAGCTTTCCTTAGATCTTCCCTATTCAGCTCTCTACCTATAATCAATTTCCAGGCCCTAGACAGTTTTTCTGAAAAGTTATTATTTTGGTCCTCCAAACTCCCTGGTGGCTCAGATGGTAAAGCGTCTGCCTACAATGCAGGAGACCTGGGTTTCATCCTGGGGTTGGGAAGAACCCCTGGAGAAGGAAATGGCACCCCACTCCAGTACTCTTGTCTGGAAAATCCAATGGAGGGAGGAGCCTGGTAGGCTGCGGTCCATGGGGTCGCTAAGAGTTGGACACGACTGAGCGACTTCACTATCTTCACTAAACTCACATTGTATTACACATCTACTAGTCAATCACAATAACTAGGGCTGGGGTGACAATAGCCTCTTCTTCCAGTCCCTTCACAGGTTTAGTTTCCTCTAGTGCAGATCAAGTCATGTTTGAAACTCTCCCATGACCCCCGATACTATTTCCACTAAACAAAGTACAATGTCTGCTCTTCAAGACCTGTTTTAATCTAACCCCATTTCATCCTAAAAAATGTCCTTTTCATTGTAAGGGACTGGAATGCAAAAGTAGGAAGTCAAGAAATACCTAGAGTAACAGGCATGTTTGGTCTTGGAGTACAAAATGAAGCAGAGCAAAGGCTAACAGAGTTCTGCCAAGAGAACACACTAGTCACAGCAAACACCCTCTTCCAATAACACAAGAGAAGACTCTACACATGGACATTACCAGACAGTCAATATCAAAATCAGACTGATTATATTCTTTGCATCGAAAGATGGAGAAGCTCTATACTGTCAGCAAAAACAACACCGGGAGCTGATGGTGGCTCAGATCATGAACTCCTTATTGCTAAATTCAGACTTAAATTGAAAATAGTAGGGGAAATCACTAGACCATTCAGATATGACCTAGATCAAATCCCTTACAGTAGAAGTGAGAAACAGATTCAAAGGATTAGATCTGATAGAGTGCCTAAAGAACTATGGACGGAAGTTCATGACATTGTACAGGAGGCAGTGATCAAGACCATCCTCAAGAAAAAGAAATGCAAAAAGGCAAAACGGTTGTCTGTGGAGGCCTTACAAATAGCTGTGAAAAGAAGAGAAGCAAAAGGCAAAGGAGAAAAGGAAAGATATACCTATTTGAATGCAGAGTTCCAAAGAACAGCAAGAAGAGATAAGAAAGACTTCCTCAGCAATCAATGCAAAGAAATAGAGGAAGACAATAGAATGGGAAAGACTAGAGATTTCTTCAAGAAAATTAGAGATACCGAAGGAATTTTCATGCAGAGATGGGCACAATAAAGGACAGAAATAGTATGGACCTAACAGAAGCACAAGATATTAATAAGAGGTGGCAAGAATACAGAGAAGAACTGTACAAAAAAGATCTTCATGACCTAGATAACCACAATGGTGTGATCACTCACCTAGAGCCAGACATCCTGGAATGTGAAGTCAAATGGGCCTTAGGAAGTATCATTATGAGCAAAACTAGTGGAGGTGATGGAATTCCAGTTGAGCTATTTCAATCCTAAAAGATGATGCTGTGAAAGTGCTGCATTCAACATGCCAGCAAATTTGGAAAACTCAGCAATGGCCATAGGACTGGAAAAGGTCAGCTTTCATTCCAATCCCAAAGAAATGCAACGCCAAAAAATGTTCAAACTACTGCACAATTGCACTCATCTCACATGCTAACAAAGTAATGTTCAAAATTCTCCAAGCCAGGCTTCAACAGTACATGAACCATGAACTTCCATATGTTCAAGCTGGCTTTAGAAAAGGCAGAGGAACCAGAGATCAAATTGTCAATATTCGTTGGATCATTGAAAAAGCAAAAGAGTTCTGGAAAAACACCTACTTTTGCTTTATTGACCATGACAAAACCTTTGTGTGGATCACAATAAACTGTGGAAAATTCTGAAAGTGATGACAATGACCTGCCTCCTGAGAAATCTGTATGCAGGTCAAGAAGCACAAGTTCAAACTGGACATGGAACAACAGACTGGTTCCAAATTGGGAAAGAAGTACATCAAGGCTGTATATTGTCACCCTGCTTATTTAACTTATATGCATAGTATATCATGAGAAATGCCGGACTGAATGAAGCACAAGCTGGAATCAAGATTGCTGGAAGAAATATCAATAACCTCAGATATGCAGATGGCACCACCCTTATGGCAGAAAGTGAAGAGGAACTAAAGAGCCTCTTGATGAAAGTGAAAGATGAGAGTGAAAATATTGGCTTAAAACTCAACATTCAGAAAACTAAAATCATGGCATCTGGTCCCATCAGTTCAGTTCAGTTCAGTTCATTTCAGTTGCTCAGTCATGTCCGACTCTTTGCAACTCCATGAATTGCAGCACACCAGGCCTCCCTGTCCATCACCATTTCCCGGACTTCACTCAAACTCATGTCCATCAAGTTGGTAATGCCATCCAGCCATCTCATCCTCTGTCGTCCCCTTTTTCTCCTGCCTCCAATCCCTCCCAGCATCAGAGTCTGTTCCAATGAGTCAACTCTTCGCATGAGGTGGCCAAAGTACTGGAGTTTTAGCTTCAACATCAGTTCTTCCAAAGAACACCCAGGACTCATCTCCTTTAGAATGGACTGGTTGGATCTCCTTGCAGTCCAAGGGACTCTCAAGAGTCTTCTCGAACACCACATTTCAAAGGCATCAATTCTTTGGCGCTCAGCTTTCTTCGCAGTCCAACTCTCGCATCCATACATGACCACTGGAAAAACCATAGCCTTGACTCAATGGACCTTTGTTGGCAAAGTAATGTCTCTGCTTTTGAATATGCTGTCTAGGTTGGTCATAACTTTTCTTCCAAGGAGTAAGCCTCTTTTAATTTCATGGCTGCAGTCAC
>SJYW01012265.1:0-11463 GCA_006410735.1 Raphicerus campestris | reverse complement strand
CCCAGATAATCACGATAGTGACATCCTGAAAATGAAAGTCGAGTGGGCCTTAGGAAGCATCACTACAAACAAAGCTAGTGAAGGTGATGGAATTCCAGTTGAGCTATTTCAAATACTAAAAGATGATGCTGTGAAAGTGCTGCACTCAATATGTCTGCAAATTTGGAAAACTCAGCAATGGCCACAGGACTGGAAAAGTCAATTTGCATTCCAATCCCAAAGAAAGGCAATGCCAAAGAATGCTCAAACTCCTGCACAATTGCACTCATCTCACACACTAGCAAAGTAATCCTCAGAATTCTCCAAGCCAGGCTTTCACAGTACATGAACTGAGAATGTCCAGATGTTCAAGCTGTATTTAGAAAAGACAGAAGAACCAGAGATCAAATTGCCAACATTTGTTGGAACATCAAAAAAACAAGAGAGTTCCAGAAAAACGTCTACTTCTGCTTTATTGACTATGCCAAAGCCTTTGACTGTGTGGATCACAATAAACTGTGGAAAAATTTTCAAGAGGTGGGAATACTAGACCACCTGACCTGCCTTCTGAGAAATCTGTATACAGGTCAAGAAGCAACCGTTAGAAATGGACATGGAACAACAGATTGGTTCCAAATCAGGAAAGGAGTACGTCAAGGCTGTATATTGTCACCCTGCTTATTTAACTTTTATGCAGAGTACATCAGGAGAAATGCTGGACTGGAAGAAGCACAAGCTGGAATCAAGATTGCCGGGAGAAATATCAATAACCTCAGATATACAGATGACACCACCCTTATGACAGAAAGTGAAGAGGAACTAAAAAGCCTCTTGATGAAAGTGAAAGTGGAGAGTGAAAAAGTTGACTTAAAGCTTAACATTCAGAAAACGAAGATCATGGCATCTGGTCCCATCACTTCATGGGAAATAGATGGGGAAACAGTGGAAACAGTGACAGACTTTATTTTGGGGGGCCCCAAAATCACTGCAGATGCTGACTAAAGCCATGAAATTAAAAGATGCTTGCTCCTTGGAAGAAAAGTCATGACCAACCTAGACAGCATATCATAAAGCAGAGACATTACTTTGCCAACTAAGGTCTGTCTAGTCAAGGCTATGGTTTTTCCAGTAGTCATGTATGGATGTAAGAGTTGAACTATAAAGAAAGCTGAGTGCCAAAGAACTGATGCTTTTGAACTGTGGTGTTGGAGAAGACTCTTGAGAGTCCTTTGGACTGCAAAGAGATCCAACTAGTCCATCCTAAAAGAAATCAGTCTTGAATATTCATTGGAAGGGCTGATGTTGAAGCTGAAACTCCAATACTTTGGCCACCTGATGCGAAGGGCTGACTCATTGGAAAAGACTTTGATGCTGGGAAAGACTGAGGGCAGGAGGAGAAGGGGTTGACAGAGGATGAAATGGTTGGATGGCATCACCACCTCTATGGAGATGAGTTTGGGTAAACTTTGGGAGTTGGTGATGGACAAGGAGGCCTGGCGTGCTGCAGTCCATGGGGTTGCAAAAGTCAGACATGGCTAACCAACTGAACTGAATTGAACCTGTTTTCCAAATGAGGAAACTGGTATTTAAAGAATAAATCCTTTGATTCCAAAAGACATGAGAAGACATGCCCTGGAGGGCAGGGATCATTTTATGCATCTTTGAATCCCGGGACTTGCACAAGGGTTGTTGGGTGAAGTGAAAGTCAATCATGTCCAACTTTTTGCGACTCCATGGACTGTAGCCCGCCAGGCTCCACTGCCTGTGGAATTCTCCAGACAAGAATACTGCAGTGGGTTGCTATGCCCTTCTCCAGGGAATCTTCCCAACCAAGGATTGAACCCAGGTCTCCTGCATTGCAGGCAGTTTCTTTATCAGGTGATCCCCCAGGGAAGCCCGGGGTTGGTGGGGAGCTGACTTTTATTACTGGTTTGTTGAATGAACGAACATTCCTACCCTGTGTTCTGCAGATTTCAACTGGAAACTACAACAGTTATTATTAACTTACNTATCAGGTGAGCCCCCAGGGAAGCCCGGGGTTGGTGGGGAGCTGACTTTTATTACTGGTTTGTTGAATGAACAAACATTCCTACCCTGTGTTCTGCAGATTTCAACTGGAAACTACAACAGTTATTCTTAACTTATTTGTGGGAGGGGAAGGATAGGGAGGGTCCCCAGATTCCTTGAAAAACAATTGAAAAATATGACTATTTTCCCTCAGAAAAGTATATGTATGCAGATACGAAGCTCTACATTCACTTTTGGGGGACTCCTGGGCCCCTGAAACCCAACGAAGAATCTCTGCCACAAAGTATCTTTGAAATGGAGTTCAGAGATCCCCTGGAGTTGGCTATGTTTCTGGGTGTGGATGAAGCTGCATTGACTGGCCTCTTAGAGCTAATACTGCTGATTATTTGTTCAGCTCCTTTATATGGATAGAGGCCATTGATAAGCAGATTAGAAGGAGCTTTTTAAGCACAGAGCTGAAAAGGGCCTCTGGGGGTAAAACGCCTCAGTGCTGACCCCTGGCCAGACTGAAAAATTCAAGGCAAAGGAGTATTCACTATTCAGACGCTGTTGCATAAGACATGGCTGGGCAACTCATCGTCTGTCCCATACCCACAGGCAAAAATCAAATCATGGTGTGTGAAAGCTGTTTCACTGATGGACATTCTGCTGAAACAAACAGATGAACATTTCTGATACCCAGAATAACTATTTAACTGATAGACTTTGACCACATTTATTAAGAACAGTTTTTCCTCCTCTAAGTTGAATAACATAATAGGCATTTACCTTAGGAAGGAATGGAGAGGCCACTATTATTTACGTCCTATTGAACCATTTGAAGTTGCCGTTTATAGAGGTTAAAAATGGTCAAATAATGGCAAGGCCATATAATTTAATACAAATGGGTCTACACTTTCAGGCATTCTTAATAGATGGTTCTTGCTCAGTCAAATAAAAGGATGGGTCCCTAGAGATTCTTGGGGCTTGCCTGCTGCCTTGGGGAGTAGAATAACGATAGCCTGAGACAAGCTTGAATCCCCCATCCAAGGTCACAGGGCTGAGTCTCGGAACCCAACTCACCCAGGCTGGCACCCAGCCCTTACTTTGTCCTAGCAGAGGTCACGAAGTCCACAAACTCTCTGTTCCCATCGCATGCAACTGGGCAAAAAGAAATGAGACCAAGATCCAAGCTTGACTCCACACACATCAGTGGGTTGAGTCCTATCTTCAGGATACATAATAACCCCTAAAACTGTCACACAATGAAAGTGTCAGTGGCTTAGTGGTGTCTGACTCTTTGTGACCCCATAGGCTGTAGCCCACGAGGCTCCTCTGTCCATGGGATTTTCCAGGCAAGAATACTGGAGTGGGTTGCCATTCCCTTCTCCAGGGGATCTTCCCGACCCAGGGATTGAACCCGGGTCTCCTATACCTCAGGCAGATTCTGTACTGTCTGAGTCACCGGGGAGCCCCTGTCATAAATGTGCATAATTCATGACAAGGACAAAGGGACACTATGAGGAAAGCAACATGCCCTTGATTCTCAAACCCAAAGCTCTCTTTCCTACAAAGACTGTGGCTCACTAGTATCATCCGGATCTACAAAAGGCAGCAGTCTTTCCCTTTTGTAACAGAGATAGAAAAAAACAAGTATCTGCATTTACCATGAAACTTCCATTTAGAAAATTAAATATTCAGGAACTTCCCTGGTGGTCCAGTGGCTAAGACTCCACCCTCTCAGTGCAGAGGGCCCACGTTCATTTCCTGGTTGGGAACTAGATCCCACATACGGCAACTAAGACCTGGTGCAATTAGTTAAATAAAATATTTAAAGCAATAAAGAAATACACATTCAAAGTGCCCAGGCAAAGGCAACTACAGAAGAAACAAGTGCAGAAAGCCCTACAAAAAGAAGGAGGAGGAAAAAGAGGGAAAGGAGAAGAAAATAGAGGAGGGAGGGGAGGAAGAGAGACAGAAGAGAGAGCAAAAGGGTGCAGAAAAGGAAGGAGGGGAGAAAGCAAGGAAGGAAAGCAGAAAGGAAGGAAAGGCCAGGTCTTATACCAGGAAAATCATTCCTTTTATCATTTTTCTGATGAAAAAAAAAATAGCTTTGTTACTTAATTCCTCAAACAATAAAGAATTTGTGATGGAAACTTACCTGTGTGGTGTGTGAGTGGTAGAGAATTCTTTGCTGCACCTTCTTGCTGGCTTGGGAAGCTTCCAGGGTGCTGCATAAATCTGGCCTGTGTGCAACTTCAGCCTGTAGCCAGCCGAGCCCTCGCTAACCGCCGTCTGCAGTCCTAGATGTTTATGAACCCAAATATTTAATCTAATCTTATGTGGAAAGTCAAATACTGACCAGCAGTTGAGAATTCACCTTGGTGTCTGGAGGGGATGTGCCTGGGTGGAGGCTGGCCTTGGGCACAAGTTCTCCCCCTCCAGCCCTGTGATGCCAGCTCCAGTAGGGGAACTGGTAGCCTCCCTCCCCAGGGCAAATCTCAGTGGACAGCACCCTTCCCTGCAGACCTCATGAGGAGGGAATGTGTCCCAGAGAGCTGACATGAATATGGCTGTGGGTGGTTGGTGTGGGTTGAGTCCTGAATATTCATCGGAAGGACTGAAGCTGACACCCCACTACTCTGGCCACCTAATGCGAAGACCTATCTCCTTGGAAAAGACCCTGATGCTGGGAAAGACTGAAGGTGGGAGGAGAAGGGGATGACAGAGGATGAGATAGTTGGATGGCCTCACCAACTCAATGGACATGAGTTTGAACAAGCTCCAAGAGTTGTTGATGAACAAGGAGGCCTAGCGTGCTGCAGTCCATGGGGTTGCAAACAGTTGGACATGACTGAGCAACTGAACTGAACTGAAGTGAGAAGACGGTCAGTATATTTCAAGGCAAGACTTCCTATTCTGACACCTCTTCATAAGCCAACTTTTGTTTAAATACTGTGGGCTTCCCTGGTGGCTCAGCTGGTAAAGAACCTGCCTGCAATGAGGGAGACCTGGGTTCGATCCCTGGATTGGGAAGATCTCTTGGAGAAGGAGATCCAGTATTCTGATCACTCTAGTATTTGGCCTGCAAAATTCCATGGACTGTATTATTGTCCACAAGATTGCAAAGAGTTGGACACAACTGAGCGACTCTCACTTCACTTCATTTCACCTCTCTCTGGGAACAATTTCCAAATGAATTATAACAACACTGTTGTCTGGTAAACTAGAAACTGGTCAAAAAAGGTGTTATATGGAGGAAATGGAAGCAAGTCTGCAAATACAANAAAAAAACAAGAGAGTTCCAGAAAAACGTCTACTTCTGCTTTATTGACTATGCCAAAGCCTTTGACTGTGTGGATCACAATAAACTGTGGAAAAATTTTCAAGAGGTGGGAATACTAGACCACCTGACCTGCCTTCTGAGAAATCTGTATACAGGTCAAGAAGCAACCGTTAGAAATGGACATGGAACAACAGATTGGTTCCAAATCAGGAAAGGAGTACGTCAAGGCTGTATATTGTCACCCTGCTTATTTAACTTTTATGCAGAGTACATCAGGAGAAATGCTGGACTGGAAGAAGCACAAGCTGGAATCAAGATTGCCGGGAGAAATATCAATAACCTCAGATATACAGATGACACCACCCTTATGACAGAAAGTGAAGAGGAACTAAAAAGCCTCTTGATGAAAGTGAAAGTGGAGAGTGAAAAAGTTGACTTAAAGCTTAACATTCAGAAAACGAAGATCATGGCATCTGGTCCCATCACTTCATGGGAAATAGATGGGGAAACAGTGGAAACAGTGACAGACTTTATTTTGGGGGGCCCCAAAATCACTGCAGATGCTGACTAAAGCCATGAAATTAAAAGATGCTTGCTCCTTGGAAGAAAAGTCATGACCAACCTAGACAGCATATCATAAAGCAGAGACATTACTTTGCCAACTAAGGTCTGTCTAGTCAAGGCTATGGTTTTTCCAGTAGTCATGTATGGATGTAAGAGTTGAACTATAAAGAAAGCTGAGTGCCAAAGAACTGATGCTTTTGAACTGTGGTGTTGGAGAAGACTCTTGAGAGTCCTTTGGACTGCAAAGAGATCCAACTAGTCCATCCTAAAGGAAATCAGTCTTGAATATTCATTGGAAGGGCTGATGTTGAAGCTGAAACTCCAATACTTTGGCCACCTGATGCGAAGGGCTGACTCATTGGAAAAGACTTTGATGCTGGGAAAGACTGAGGGCAGGAGGAGAAGGGGTTGACAAAGGATGAAATGGTTGGATGGCATCACCACCTCTATGGAGATGAGTTTGGGTAAACTTTGGGAGTTGGTGATGGACAAGGAGGCCTGGCGTGCTGCAGTCCATGGGGTTGCAAAAGTCAGACATGGCTAACCAACTGAACTGAATTGAACCTGTTTTCCAAATGAGGAAACTGGTATTTAAAGAATAAATCCTTTGATTCCAAAAGACATGAGAAGACATGCCCTGGAGGGCAGGGATCATTTTATGCATCTTTGAATCCCGGGACCTGCACAAGGGTTGTTGGGTGAAGTGAAAGTCAATCATGTCCAACTTTTTGCGACTCCATGGACTGTAGCCCGCCAGGCTCCACTGCCTGTGGAATTCTCCAGACAAGAATACTGCAGTGGGTTGCTATGCCCTTCTCCAGGGAATCTTCCCAACCAAGGATTGAACCCAGGTCTCCTGCATTGCAGGCAGTTTCTTTATCAGGTGATCCCCCAGGGAAGCCCGGGGTTGGTGGGGAGCTGACTTTTATTACTGGTTTGTTGAATGAACGAACATTCCTACCCTGTGTTCTGCAGATTTCAACTGGAAACTACAACAGTTATTCTTAACTTATTTGTGGGAGGGGAAGGATAGGGAGGGTCCCCAGATTCCTTGAAAAACAATTGAAAAATATGACTATTTTCCCTCAGAAAAGTATATGTATGCAGATACGAAGCTCTACATTCACTTTTGGGGGACTCCTGGGCCCCTGAAACCCAACGAAGAATCTCTGCCACAAAGTATCTTTGAAATGGAGTTCAGAGATCCCCTGGAGTTGGCTATGTTTCTGGGTGTGGATGAAGCTGCATTGACTGGCCTCTTAGAGCTAATACTGCTGATTATTTGTTCAGCTCCTTTATATGGATAGAGGCCATTGATAAGCAGATTAGAAGGAGCTTTTTAAGCACAGAGCTGAAAAGGGCCTCTGGGGGTAAAACGCCTCAGTGCTGACCCCTGGCCAGACTGAAAAATTCAAGGCAAAGGAGTATTCACTATTCAGATGCTGTTGCATAAGACATGGCTGGGCAACTCATCGTCTGTCCCATACCCACAGGCAAAAACCAAATCATGGTGTGTGAAAGCTGTTTCACTGATGGACATTCTGCTGAAACAAACAGATGAACATTTCTGATACCCAGAATAACTATTTAACTGATAGACGTTGACCACATTTAGTAAGAACAGTTTTTCCTCCTCTAAGTTGAATAACATAATAGGCATTTACCTTAGGAAGGAATGGAGAGGCCACTATTATTTACGTCCTATTGAACCATTTGAAGTTGCCGTTTATAGAGGTTAAAAATGGTCAAATAATGGCAAGGCCATATAATTTAATACAAATGGGTCTACACTTTCAGGCATTCTTAATAGATGGTTCTTGCTCAGTCAAATAAAAGGATGGGTCCCTAGAGATTCTTGGGGCTTGCCTGCTGCCTTGGGGCGTAGAATAACGATAGCCTGAGACAAGCTTGAATCCCCCATCCAAGGTCACAGGGCTGAGTCTCGGAACCCAACTCACCCAGGCTGGCACCCAGCCCTTACTTTGTCCTAGCAGAGGTCACGAAGTCCACAAACTCTCTGTTCCCATCGCATGCAACTGGGCAAAAAGAAATGAGACCAAGATCCAAGCTTGACTCCACACACATCAGTGGGTTGAGTCCTATCTTCAGGATACATAATAACCCCTAAAACTGTCACACAATGAAAGTGTCAGTGGCTTAGTGGTGTCTGACTCTTTGTGACCCCATAGGCTGTAGCCCACGAGGCTCCTCTGTCCATGGGATTTTCCAGGCAAGAATACTGGAGTGGGTTGCCATTCCCTTCTCCAGGGGATCTTCCCGACCCAGGGATTGAACCCGGGTCTCCTATACCTCAGGCAGATTCTGTACTGTCTGAGTCACCAGGGGAGCCCCTGTCATAAATGTGCATAATTCATGACAAGGACAAAGGGACACTATGAGGAAAGCAACATGCCCTTGATTCTCAAACCCAAAGCTCTCTTTCCTACAAAGACTGTGGCTCACTAGTATCATCCGGATCTACAAAAGGCAGCAGTCTTTCCCTTTTGTAACAGAGATAGAAAAAAACGAGTATCTGCATTTACCATGAAACTTCCATTTAGAAAATTAAATATTTAGGAACTTCCCTGGTGGTCCAGTGGCTAAGACTCCACCCTCTCAGTGCAGAGGGCCCACGTTCATTTCCTGGTTGGGAACTAGATCCCACATATGGCAACTAAGACCTGGTGCAATTAGTTAAATAAAATATTTAAAGCAATAAAGAAATACACATTCAAAGTGCCCAGGCAAAGGCAACTACAGAAGAAACAAGTGCAGAAAGCCCTACAAAAAGAAGGAGGAGGAAAAAGAGGGAAAGGAGAAGAAAATAGAGGAGGGAGGGGAGGAAGAGAGACAGAAGAGAGAGCAAAAGGGTGCAGAAAAGGAAGGAGGGAAGAAAGCAAGGAAGGAAAGCAGAAAGGAAGGAAAGGCCAGGTCTTATACCAGGAAAATCATTCCTTTTATCATTTTTCTGATGAAAAAAAATAGCTTTGTTACTTAATTCCTCAAACAATAAAGAATTTGTGATGGAAACTTACCTGTGTGGTGTGTGAGTGGTAGAGAATTCTTTGCTGCACCTTCTTGCTGGCTTGGGAAGCTTCCAGGGTGCTGCATAAATCTGGCCTGTGTGCAACTTCAGCCTGTAGCCAGCCGAGCCCTCGCTAACCGCCGTCTGCAGTCCTAGATGTTTATGAACCCAAATATTTAATCTAATCTTATGTGGAAAGTCAAATACTGACCAGCAGTTGAGAATTCACCTTGGTGTCTGGAGGGGATGTGCCTGGGTGGAGGCTGGCCTTGGGCACAAGTTCTCCCCCTCCAGCCCTGTGATGCCAGCTCCAGTAGGGGAACTGGTAGCCTCCCTCCCCAGGGCAAATCTCAGTGGACAGCACCCTTCCCTGCAGACCTCATGAGGAGGGAATGTGTCCCAGAGAGCTGACATGAATATGGCTGTGGGTGGTTGGTGTGGGTTGAGTCCTGAATATTCATCGGAAGGACTGAAGCTGACACCCCACTACTCTGGCCACCTAATGCGAAGACCTATCTCCTTGGAAAAGACCCTGATGCTGGGAAAGATTGAAGGTGGGAGGAGAAGGGGATGACAGAGGATGAGATAGTTGGATGGCCTCACCAACTCAATGGACATGAGTTTGAACAAGCTCCAAGAGTTGTTGATGAACAAGGAGGCCTAGCGTGCTGCAGTCCATGGGGTTGCAAACAGTTGGACATGACTGAGCAACTGAACTGAACTGAAGTGAGAAGACGGTCAGTATATTTCAAGGCAAGACTTCCTATTCTGACACCTCTTCATAAGCCAACTTTTGTTTAAATACTGTGGGCTTCCCTGGTGGCTCAGCTGGTAAAGAACCTGCCTGCAATGAGGGAGACCTGGGTTCGATCCCTGGATTGGGAAGATCTCTTGGAGAAGGAGATCCAGTATTCTGATCACTCTAGTATTTGGCCTGCAAAATTCCATGGACTGTATTATTGTCCACAAGATTGCAAAGAGTTGGACACAACTGAGCGACTCTCACTTCACTTCATTTCACCTCTCTCTGGGAACAATTTCCAAATGAATTATAACAACACTGTTGTCTGGTAAACTAGAAACTGGTCAAAAAAGGTGTTATATGGAGGAAATGGAAGCAAGTCTGCAAATACAAAAAACTGAACAAACTCTACTTACTGAATGATCCTTTCTATGATAGTTGGAGACACTGGAACTGAGCACAGTGGGACTTAACAGAAGATGACACACTTGAGTACTTACCACGTGCCAGGTTCTTCTCAAATGCTTTTATTGTATCAGCATCATGTGACTGTTTCCACAACCCAGTGTGAAAAGTGCTGTGAACTTGACAGCTAGGGAATCCAGGCACAGTAAGGTCAACAGGTTGGAATGAAATAGAAGTAGGGCCAGGGAAGTCCCCCTGGTGGTCCAGGGGTTAAGAATGCACCTTGTAATGGAGGGGACAGGAGCTCAACTCCTGATGGTGTAAATTGATTCCATGTGCCACAGAGCAACTAAGCCCTCAGGTCACAACTAGAGAGTCTGTGTTGTTGTTTAGTTGCTAGGTCACGTCCAACTCTTTGGTGACCCCAGAGACTGTAGCCTGCCAGGCTCCTCTGTCCATAGGATTTTCCAGGCAAGAATACTGGATTGAGTTACCATTTCCTTCTCCAGGGGATCTTTCCAACTCAGGAATCAAACTCATGTCTCCTGAGTCTCCTGCATTGGCAGGCAGATTCTTTACCACTGAGTCACCTGGGAAACTCTGTGGGGCACAAAAAAACCTGTCTCCCAAGACACAGGAAGATTCTTCATCCCACAACTGAGGCCTGACACAGCCAAATGAATAAATTTTAAAAGGAAGTTTTTGTTTGTTTGTTTTTAAAGAAGTTGAGTCAGGGTTTGAGTCTGGTTCCTGAATGGTGGCTGCAGAAGTTACACTCCACCAAAGTCACTTGAGAGTCACAGGACTGGTCATTATTCAGTAATGTTCCAGTGTAAAGGAACGTTAACTTTGTTTCATCTTGGATTTTCTCATTAAGTGGTGCTCTGAACAATAAGTTTTTCAGTACTCTGGCTGGCAAGCAGAAGAGGGCTGGGGTTTAAAATGACCTACAAAGTACCATAGCCACTTGATGCGAAGAGCTGACTCATTGGAAAAGACCCTGATGCTGGGAAAGATAGAAGGCAGGAGGAGAAGGGGACCACAGAGGATGAGATGGCTGGATGGCATCATGACTCAATGGACATGAGTCTGAGCAAACTCCACGAGATGGTGGAGGACAGAACAACCTGGCATGCTGCAGTCCATGGGGTCGCAAAGAGCTGGAGACTGAACCACAGCAACAACCAAGTACCATAGCTAATGGATTAGATGTGATCTGAAGAAATTCAAATTCAGACTGAAATTGAAGAAAGTGGAGAAAGGCACTAGACCATTCAGGTATGACCTAAATCAAATCCTTCATGATTATACAGTGGAAGTAGAGATAGATTTAAGGGACTAGATCCGATAGACAGAGTGCCTGATGAACTATGGAAGGAGGTTTGTGACATTGTACAGGAGACAGGGATCAAGACCATCTCCAAGAAAAAGAAATGCAAAAAAGCAAAATGGCTG
>SJYW01012264.1:36417-53233 GCA_006410735.1 Raphicerus campestris | reverse complement strand
CCTTATAATTAAATAGAAAATAAGACCTCAAAATGCCAAGCTTAAACGTATGGACATTACAAATAAAAAAATGTTGTTGCTAACATGCAAATAAAAAACTTACTGTCTAGTGGCTCAGACAGTAAAGAATCTGCCTGCAGTGCAGGAGACATGGGTCGATCTTTGGGTCAGAAAGAGACCCTGGAAGAGGAAATGGCTATCTACTTCAATATCCTTCCTGGAGAATTCCATGGACAGAAGAGCCTGGTGTGCTGTAGTCCATGTGGTTACAAAGAGTCAGACGGAATTGAGGGACTTCTGCTTTCACTTTTTTTCAAGCCTATGGACATTACAGATAAAAAAATTCTCCTAGTGTGCCAAAAAAAAAAAAAAAATAATGGTCTTAGCTGACCATGAATAGAATTCTAAGACGTTCAGTTAATTTAAGTGCAATTGATATATATATAATTAATATATGATTAAGGATAATATAAAGAATATAATTCACAGTGTAAATGTAGAATAATATTTAATGTTCATATTTTTAAGACAATAGTCCTATGAAAACTTAAATCTGAGAAGAATTCATTCCAAGGCCAGGTGAAGTGAATTATTAAAGTTATCAAGTTGTCTGCAGCTGTCACCAAACCCTCCAGTATCTCTTTAGCAATGTCCATTTTCCTCTGTCTGAATTCAATCTGGGTCCCCAGATCCACATGTATGAGACTTTTCACCTTCTCTTCCTTTCACCACATAACCATTCAGAAATTTACAGTGTGCAGGAATGGCAGATCACATCATTTAAATAATTTCCTAACAAGGAACCACTGAAAAACAAATCAACCATGAAAATATGGGATAAATTAATTAAAAAAAACATTAAATGCATGAAAGTAATGAAAAAGCAATAGAACTGATCAAATGGAAAGTGAAAAGTTAATGGAATACTATAGTAACCCCAAATACCACTTGTTGCTCCAAAAGAGTTTCCAGGTTAAAGTGAAAGTGTCACTCAGCCATGTCCTTGCACCTTTACTCTGATAGCCTCAGAGGACAAATAGAATTGAAATAACATCTGAGGGCTTGTGCAACTGTGGAAACCAGCAGGACTCCCTCTGCACAATAAGCTTGAACAGCTGAGGGCTAACTGGAGTCTGACTCTTTGCAACCCCAAGGACTGAAGCATGCAAGGCTTCCCTGTTCTTCACTATCTTCTGGAATTTGCTCAAACTCATGTCCATTGAGTAGATGATGTCATCTAACCATCTCCTCCTCCGTCACCCCCTTCTCCTCCTACCCTCAGTCTTTCTCAGAATCATAGTCTTTTTCAGTGAGTCAGCTCGTTGCGTTTGGTTGCCTAAGTATTGGAGCTTCAGCTTCAGCATCAGTATTTCCAGTGAATATCCAAGNCCTACCCTCAATCTTTCTCAGAATCATAGTCTTTTTCAGTGAGTCAGCTCGTTGCATTTGGTTGCCTAAGTATTGGGGCTTCAGCTTCAGCATCAGTATTTCCAGTGAATATCCAAGGTTGATTTCCTTTAGGATTTGATCTCCTTGCAGTCTAAGGGACTCTGAAGCATCTCCAGCACCACAGTTAGAAAACATCAGTTCTTCAGCACTCAGCCTTCTTTATGCTCAAACTCTCACATCTATACATGACTACTAGAAAAGCCATAGTGTTGCCTGTACTGACCATGTCAATGCAAAAGAGAATGATAAAAAGTCCACTCAATATTATAGCTCTGGGATGATTTTCTGATATTAAGTTAAAATGTAATATAGCAAGTCATTGGCTCATAGGATCTCCAGGAACTTCACAGAAATAAATGCAAATCTCTCTGGGAAAATGTATCATCTTTTTTATGTATCAAAGTATTTCTGAAAATGACTTTTGAGACATGGCATCCAACACTAAAGATATTCAGACTCACCATGAAACTGCACTCCATGATAAAGAACCAGCAGAAACAACACGGCTAAAAATCATGTGTGCATACAAAGGCCATTGAACATAGCAGATAAGAAATGAAATAACCAGGCTGTTTTCAAAAAACAGAAAGGATAAAATGAAAGGCATATCTAGGGATGCATAATTGAAAAAGGAAATATAGATATTATAAATTTTTAAAAATGGTGTTGTGTATAGTTTCATACACTCTACACACAAGTGATAAGACAATAAACTGGAAGGCAGGTCAGAGAAAAAAGTTGTCAGATGCAGCATGCAAGCACAAGATGTGGTCCAGGAGGAGGGAGTGGGTAGGGGAGTAAGAGCACTCAGAGATGACGCACTTTGCCTTCAGGATGTTCTCAGGGCCATGTGCTTAGTCTCTCAGTGATTTGTGTCAGACTCTTTTGTGACCCCATGGACTGTAGTCTGCCAGGCTCCTATATGCATAGAATTCTCCAGGCAAGAATACTGGAGTGAGTTGCCATTCCCTTCTCCAGGGGATCTTTCCAACCCAGGGATCGAACCCAGGTCTCTTGCATTGCAGGACCATGGCCACCAGCAAGGCAGGCACCACTGTGTACACAGGAGGTTTTGTCAATTACATGAACTGCTTATTTTAGCCAAATTTGAATACAAGCACACTTAAACCAAAAATCCAGAAATTAATTAGTGTACTTCAGTATTATTCTATAGTATTCAAAATTGTTCTATGATTAATGCAGTTTCAGGAGTCAGATTGCCAAAGTTTGCATCCTAGCATTACCAGCTGCTAACCATGTGATCTTTACAGAAAAGGAAAAGTACACTTCCCTGAGTCTTGATTTACTCATAGAAAATAAGGGTAAAAATATTCTTCACCCTTAAGGCAATATTATAAAGACCCCCAAAAATGGCAAACAGCAATTGTTATTTTAGTAGAATTATTTTTAAAAGTCACCTGTCTTTCTCTTTCTGAATTACTCCACACTATATAACATCTTTACGTCCATCCACAGATCAACAAATGATCCAATATTGTTTCTTTTAATGGCTAGGTAGGATTCCATTTACCCACTCCAGTGATCTTGCCTGGAGAATCCTAGGGACGGGGGAGCCTGGTGGGCTGCTGTCTATGGGGTCACACAGCGTCGGACACGACTGAAGTGACTTAGCAGCAGCAGTATTCCATTTGTATATATGTATCACATTTTTCCATTCATCAGTCAATGGACGTTTAGGTAGCTTTCATGTCCTGGTTACTGTAAATAGTGCTGTAACAAGCATAAGATGCATGTGTCTTTTTGAATAATGGTTTCCTCAGTGTTCTTGCCTGGAGAATCCCAGGGATGGGGGAGCCTGGGGGGCTGCCGTCTATAAGGTCGCACAGAGTCAGACACGACTGAAGCAATGCAGCCACAGCAGCAGCAGAAGCAGGGTATATGCTCAGGGATTCATATGTGTGGAATATAGAAAAATGGTATAGATGAACCTATTAGCAAAACAGAAATAGAGTCACAGACCTAGAGAATAAATGTATGGACACCAAGGAGGGAAGGGGGTTTTGGATAAACTGTGAAGCAACTATATCACAATAACCTTAATAAAAAGTCACCTGTGAAATTTTAATAATACTGAGTACTTAAAATAAGTAGTACAAATACAAATTAATTGTCTACAGTTCAATTGCTTTGTGCTACTCGAGGAAAAAAAAATCCCCAAGAAAAGAATAACAGTTTCTTCCTCACTTTCAAACATATTAGCTGTTCAGTATTCATTCCTGGTCATCATTATAACTTGTAGACAGGAGATATTTTCTCATATGGGCAAAACTTAATACCGTCTGTATTGGGTTGCAAAATATTATTTTTTGAAGGAATACTTTTCTATTTCACTAAAACTCTTTTTAAAGTTTATAAATTGCTAGTTTAAATATGTATAATATAACCTAGTTCTCTATAAAATTACTCTCTGTTCGTTTCTAAGACAAACCATTCAACATCACAGTAAACTATGCCTATGTTCCAACCAGTAATGGTGAAGAAGCTGATGTTGAACTGTTCTATGAAGACAGACCTTTTAGAACTAACACCCCCCAAAAGATGTCCTTTTCTTTATAGGGGACTGGGATGCAAAAGTAGGAACTCAAGAAACACATGGAGTAACAGGCAAATTTGCCTTGGAGTACGGAATGAAGCAGAGCAAAGACTAATAGAGTTTTGCCAAGAGAATGCACTGGTCATAGCAAACACCCTCTTCCAACAACACAAGAGAAGACTCTACACATGGACATCACCAGATGGTCAACACCAAGATCAGATTGATTATATTCTTTGTAGCCAAAGATGGAAAAGCTCTATACAGTCAGCAAAAACAAGATAGGGAGATGACTGTCACTCAGATCAAGAACTCTTTATTGCCAAATTCAGACGTAAATTGAAGAAAGTGGGGAAAACCTCTAGACCGTTCAGGTATGACCTAAATAAAACCCTTATGATTATACAGTGGAAATGAGAAATAGATTTAAGGGACTAGATTTCATAGACAGAGTGCTTGATGAACTATGGATGGAGGTTCGTGACATTGTACAGGACACAGGGATCAAGATCATCCCCAAGGAAAAGAAATGAAAGAAAGCAAAATGGCTGCCTGAGGAGGTCTTGAAATTGCTGTGAAAAGAAGAGAAATGAAAAGCAAAAGAGAAAAGGAAAGATATAAGCATCTGAATGATGAGTTCCGAAAAATAGCAAGGAGAGATAAGAAAGCTTTCCTCCGCGATCAATGCAAGAAAATCAAGGAAAACAACAGAATGGGAAAAAACTAGTGATCTCTTCAAGAAAATTAGAGATACCAAGGGAACATTTCATGCAAAGATGGGTTCAATAAAGGACAGAAATTGTATGGACCTAACAGAAGCAGAAGATATTAAGAAGAGGTAGTAAGAATACACAGAAGAACTGTACAAAAAAGAGTTTCATGACCTAGATCATCACAATGGTGTAATCACATACCTAGAGCCAGACATCTTGGAAGGTGAAGTCAAGTGGGCCTTAGAAAGCACCACTACGAACAAAGCTAGTGAAGGTGACGGAATTCTAGTTGAGCTATTTCAAATCCTCAAAGATGATGCTGTGAAAGTGCTGCACTCAATATGCCAGCAAATTTAGAAAACTCAACAGTGGCCACAGGACTGGAAAAGGTCAGTATTCATTCCAATCCCAAAGAAAGGTAATGTCAAAGAATGCTCAAACTACTGCCCATCTCACATGCTAGTAATGTAATGCTCAAAATTCTCCAAGCCAGGCTTCAGCAGTACATGAACCATGAACTTCCAGATATTCAAGCTGGTTTTAGAAAAGGCAGAGGAACCAGAGATCAAATTGACAACATCTGATGGATCATCAAAAAAACAAGAGAATTCCAGAAAAACATCTATTTCTGCTTTACTGACTATGCCAAAGCCTTTGTGTGTGTGGATCACAATAAACTGTGGAAAATCCTGAGAGAGACAGGAATACCAGACCACCTGACCTGCCTCTTGAAAAACCTGTATGTAGGTCAGGAAGCAACAGTTAGAACTGGACATGGAACAACAGACTGGTTCCAAATAGTAAAAGGAGTATGTCAAGGCTGTATATTGTCATCCTGCTTATTTAACTTATATGCAGAGTACATCAGGAGAAACGCTGGGCTGGAAGAAGCACATGCTGGAAGCAAGATTGCTGAGAGAAATATCAATAACCTCAGATATGCAGATGACACCACCCTCATGGCAGAAAGTGAAGAGGAACTAAAAAGCCTCTTGATGAAAGTGAAAGAGGAGAGTGAAAAAGTTGGCTTAAAACTCAACATTCAGAAAATGAAGATCATGGTATCTGGTCCCATCACTTCGTGGCAGATAGAAGGGGAAACAGTGGAAACAGTGTCAGACTTTATTTTTGGGGGCTCCAAAATCACTGCAGATGGTGATTGCAGCCATGAAATTAAAATAGCCTTGCTCCTTGAAAGGAAAGTTATAACCAACCTCGATAGAATATTGAAAAGCAGAGATATTACTTTGCCAACAAAAGTCCATCTAGTCAAGGCTATGGTTTTTCCTGTGGTCATGTATGGATGTAAGAGTTGGACTGTGAAGAAAGCTGAGCTCCAAAGAATTGATGCTTTTGAATTGTAGTATTGGAGAAGACTCTTGAGAGTCCCTTGAACTGCAAGGAGAGCCAACCAGTCCATTCTAAAGGAGATCAGTCCTGGGTGTTCACTGGAAGGACTGATGCTCAAGCTGAAACTCCAATACTTTGGCCACATGATATGAAGTGTTGACTCATACGAAAAGTCCCTGATGCTGGGAGGAATTGGGGGCAGGAGGAGAAGAGGACAACAGAGGATGATATGGCTGGATGGCATCACAGACTCGATGGACGTGAGTTTGAATGAACTCTGGGAGTTGGTGATAGACAGGGAGGTCTGGCATGCTGTGATTCATGGGGTCTCAAAAAGTCGGACATGACTGAGTGACTGAACTGAACTGAACTGATACTTCTATAAATGTTTATCTTACTTTCCAATAATTGAACTTCTGGTTTGCTTTGTCTATAAAAGTTTTTGCAGTCACTCTCAAACCCTGGTCAATATTATATTTTGTCATAATTTGAGACTGAATCTGTGATTTGAAAAATAAAATCACATAATATCATATGTTTTGTAACCCATATCACTTCTCTTTTATAAATCAGATTAGTAATTTAAAAATTTCAGAGTTGATAATAATCTATAGCTTGCTTACTTCAGTGTATTTTGCAAAATGTAGAAAGCAACATAAATATTTAATAGCATAAAATGGTAGGTCGGTTGGAAAAATGGCTGAAAAAATTATTTCACCATAATCACTCATACATGTGATGGGACTTTTTAGGTTTTCCTATCAAGAAATGGAATTTGTTGTCCTCTGCCACTCCTTCAGTCTGGGCTGGTTTCTTGGCTTCTTTTAACAAATAGCACGGATTAGAAGAGACATTGGAAAAGACCCTGAGTCTGGGAGGGACTGGGGGCAGGAGCAGAAGGGGAAGACACAGGATGAGATGGCTAGATGGCATCACCGACTCGATGGACATGAGCGTGAATAAACTCCGGGAGTTGTTGATGGACAGGGAGGCCTGGTGTGCTGTGATTAATGGGGTCGCAAAGAGTCGGACAGGACTCAGCAACTGAACTGAACTGAACTGAGAAGAGATATGTGTCTCAAGAGGACATGCATGTTCTGGCTCATTCTCCCAAAATACTGCCCAAGCACTGTGGAGAATAGTTCAAACCTACTTGTTTGATTCTGAGAGACTCTCCTTGTCCCAGCAGACAGCTGGCCAACCCTTGAACACATCAGGCTCTTCTTCAGAAGTCTGTTCTCTGCCAGACTGCCCTCTGACTGCAAATGCTTTAGAGAGCCAAGCTAAGACCAACCAAGCCTGGCTTGTATCAGCAGAACTGCCCAGCATCCACTCAACTCACAGACTTGTGAACAGTACAAAATATTTGTGTTGTATTAATTTGCCAAGTTTTGGTATCATAATACAATCAGTCATCTATAAAAAAAAGTTACTGCTTCAATATGAGTTTATAGTCATAAGCAGTGTGCCTCTTACTAATGGGCATCTTGGTACACATCTTTCTGCTTTTAATTGGAGGGTAGTTGCTTTATAACATTGTGCCAATCTCTGCTGTACAGTGAAATGAATCAACTATATGTATACTTATGAGCTGTCCCTCTTGGACCTTCCACCCATCCATGACCCCATCCCACCCGCCTAGGTCATCACAGAACGCCAAGCTGAGTTCCCTGAGCTATACAGCAGCTTCCTATGAGCCATCTATTTTGCACATGGTAGTACATATATGTCAGTCCTAATCTCCCAGTTATTCTCACCCTCTCCTTCCCCTCCCATGTCCACAGATCCAGTCTCTATATCTGCATCTCTATTCCTGTCTTGCAAGTAGATTTATCTGTACCGTTTTTCTAGATATATGTGTTAATTTATGATATTTTTTTCTCTTTTTACTGTTTTTTTTTATTTACACTCTATTTTTCTGCACATTAGTCAGAGTTTTACTTAATCATTGTCTTATAAAATAGTTACTTTTGTTCTTCAGTAGCTTTATCTTCCAAGTTCAATAGCTTTAGATGGATACTATTCAAAATCTACCTACTGGGTCTTTTTTTGCCAAGACACATATTAGAAGAGCTGATTCCTAATTTATATATTATCAAACTGCTCTGATTTCTGAGTGGCATATACAAATAAAAGCAAAGAATCAATGTGGCATATAGTAGTTTAGATGGTGAGCCTGGATTTTGTACTCTTTCAAAAATCAGTTTTTCCCTTTATACAGTTTATAGTACAACTTGACCTACATTCTTTCAAATCAAAGCCCACTCAAGTTAATTAATTTTAGGTATCCTAAAATTGAAGAAGCCTTTCAACTGAATTTTCCCTTGAAATTTAGTATTTTTAAATATTTAATGTTTATTTAATATTAATTCAATGACTAATTCATGGGCATTAATATGCAATATAAAGAAATGTTAAGTAAAATAACAACACTGTTTTCTATTTTTATAAATATGTTTATTTTTTAATTATTAGAAAACTGTATCTGCAGAGCACAGAAATAGATTAGAAAACTGTATCTGCAGAACACAGAAATGTATCTCTGGGATTCTTAAGTAATAGACCACTGGGCAGAAATGTTATTTACAATTTAAGAAAAAAGTAGTCTAATGATTTTTTTCTAACCAGTAAACTTTTTCATGCCTTCAGTTTCAGAGCAAATAAATATCTTCCAAGAAATCCTTGCCAGTTCACACAAGCAGAATTAATGTTCTTATTTCTGTGCTCATGTCAAAGTTTTACCCATTATGTATTTCACTTGTCTCCCCAACTAAATTTCATCTTCCTCAAGATGACACCACTTGCATAGTACAGACTTGACGCAGTTGTGCTTTCTAAGGGCTCCTAAAGTTCCACTGGTTGGATTCAGTGTGTTAAACAGAATTTTACTGTTAATGTTCCTCTTCCTCATTTAGTGGGACACGACTGAGCGACTGAACTGAACTGAACTGAACTGGAAAAAAAAAAAAACAAAACACTATCTTTTCCGCCAAACTCTAAAAATATGCAAACATTTTATGTTACTACTGAAAGACAGAGCTGGAATCATGATACAGTACTAGTCCTTGGCATGTATATACTATAAAATCACATCTTAGGTACTCTTCTTTGAATTTCTTTTTTCTTTCCTCTAGGCACAGAATGGTGAGACCAATAAAGACAACATGATGATATTTTCAGACTAGCTACATTGAAGAAATACCTCGATGGATAATTTTTTACTAAATGCTCAAAACTTGAAAAAACAAATAAACAAAGGGAAAGCCTAGACTTGGAGAGAAAACTTTGAATGTTGCTGTACCTAAAACTTTCATATTCTCAAACACAGAGAGAGGAATATTCCACATTCTTTTTTTTCTAATTGATAGATGAAAGTGATTAAATGTGTTTGTTGTTTTCTCTGTAGACTGGATTGAAGCAGAAAATCCTAACTGAGACACAGGTATCTCTTTTCTTTAACACTCCTGCATGCTCACTTTTTTTCTGTCCTAAAGATGAATAGAACGTACCACAATCATTAAGTGCGTATTGGAAGTTTGTTTTCCTTTTTGGTGTTTACTTCTGAAAATTCCTTTAAGATACTTTCAGGTCTTACCAGTGCTGTCCTTCTTTTGTTTCATATACTCCTTTTATGTGTAAGCTCACAAAGACCCTCAGCTAACCAAAGATTCATGCCTCAAAATTTATTCTTTACTATGGCAGTGTGTGCCTGTGCACATTGAAGTTTTATCTGCGAATTCCTCAGCTTTCTGCTCTTTGAGCAAAAGGACAAAGTGGTATCGTGTCCTGAGGTGTAATAGAAACTAAGACAATTGAGAGACTGATGTAGAAAAGATATTGTTCAGTCTGTAAGACATCAACTTTTTGCATTACTTTTATTGAATATCCTGTTACAGCCCATGAATTATTGGGGTATATATATTCCTTTAATGGGATTCCTTAACTTTTAGAGCTTGGTGCACCACTAAGAGAGAGATTTACTCTAATCTTCCCCTGTCCCTTAAATTATTTAGCTCTACAATTTATCAACAGTTCCCAAAGAATGTTCTTCTGTCAATGAGAATCCAGTATATAAAAAACCACAAGGCTTTAGGCCAATAACATGGATTAAAAAGAAATGGTTGTTCTTTATTTATTCATTGAGCATGTATTTTATATGTGTACTAAAGATGAGTCTAAAATCTGTGATGGGCTTGAAGTATGGGAGGTTTTGCATCTATGGGTACAAAAAGGGTAGGGCATTAAATGTAGAAGAACCACCTTGATCATTTGAGCAAGACTCATGTAGAATTAGTCAGTTTTTTATGTATAAGCAGCATTCTGGTAGTTTAAGTACAGTTTGTGCTATCATGTTTTGTGAAAAGGGAAATTTTCAGTGGTTTTATCAAACCTTTGAGATGTATATATTGGTGAAAGCCTGGATGAAGAATGGACTCTCTTTATATAAATTATCAAAAGTGGCATTTGTAATGTATGCTAAAGAAATGGCTGCATAAGATGCAGTTTCTTGTCATTGGGTTGAAGGCTGGCACTAAGGAATGACATGGACACAAGCTGTCAAGAGGGTGCTGGACAGGATTCTCATTAAATCAAGGCAGGATGATACTGATGGCTCCCTGCTGTGATGCATCACAGAGACAAATATCCATACACAGAGTCTGACAGGTGGTGAATGACAGGTTTATAATTGGATAGTAAGTTGGAAGCTCGCAGGTAATGTTCATGGACTAGATTTACATTTCACCCATTTTGTGGGCTCTTATAATCTTCCTTTCTATAAAAATTGTATCTGCCTTCCTATTTCTCATTTTTTCTCAACTGCCATAGATTCGTTGCAGTTTTTCTAGGTTAATGCACTGAAAAATATTGCTGATTATACTTTTTCCCATAACATTTTGCCATGACCCTTACAAAATGAGCCTTCTGAATTAATTGAAACAAAGAATTAGATAAATTAGAATGTACTAAAGATTACTCTAAAATTCTCTAAAAATCCTCATCCATTTATTCTGAAACATGTTTATTGTTTGATCAATAAATATTCAATCAGAGCAATTCCAAATCAAGTACATAATATTTAACAATTATAGCCACTTCATCTAGAGCAGTAGAATAAATCAAGCTCAGACAGGTTGTAGACCCTCAGTTTCCTTTAACCACAAATGTGCTTTAAATATAGACTTTTACAGCCTTGTACTTAAAAAAATCAATAGAAATTTCTCACAGCAATTTCTAGTAAAAAAATATAATTCCCTTACATATTTCAGTTACATTCAGTAAAAATCATATTCAGTAAGAATCATATAAGATTTACTTTTGCACTAACCATCAAACATAATTTTTAAAACTTGAGAGAAAAAGGGAAAATCTTTTCCATGTACCCATATTTAATTATTTGCATTGTTATTGCTCATTTCTTGGATTTCCAAATTTATTCTTTTTTTTCAATTTTCCCTCTGTTTCTCAGATTTCCTTTAGCCACATTTTTAGGAGAGGTCTTATTGTGAATACTTCTTTTAGTTTTCCTTCAATTGACAATGTCTTAATTTTCCTTTCATTCCTGAAGAATATTTTCACTGATATAAAATGTTGAGTTGACAGTTTGAGATGTTTGTTTGTTTTAAATAGCATTTTTAAATGGAGTGCCCTACCTTCTGACTTCCATGATGTCTGAAATAAGTCTACTATCACTCAAACTATTTTCCCCCTATAAGGTAATATGTTGTTTCTCTCTGGCTACTGTTACTTTTTTTTTCTTAAAAATTAGTAATTAAAGTGAGCAGTGGCAGAATAAGACCCAAGCCTCATTCCCACAAACACACTGACTTAACAACAGTACATGACTCAAAACCTTTTTGGGTCTCCTCTTAACATGTGACCAGATAAGAAGTTACAGTATGCAAAGTAAGTGCCAAATCAGAATAAATGCATTGAAATGGGTAATAAAGTTATTGTCTTCACTTAGTATGACCCTTCCACAAAGTCAGCATAATTCAGTGCAGTGTGGGGAAGATACCCAATTTGTGTCTTTTTCCTCAGGAAGTATTAGTTTTTTTTTAAATTAACGTTTATTAAGTAGAGGCCAAGGGTGCTGGAAGGTGAGCAGTGGTTCAACAACAGACTACAGGAAAAAAAATAATTAAAGAGATTTATTACTCACAGGTAGGAATAGAGGTACACACCTCCTGGAGCCATGTAGGAAAGTCAAAGCCAGGACGGGTGGAGAGAGAGAGACAGGGCCTGGGGAACATACCTTTATTAGGGTCCGTTCATGGAGTGCTTTGGGGTTCCTGGAAAATTCAAGCCAAGAAGAGTGGGGTTTGATATGCTCTGTGGGGTTCTTATCTAAGGGCAAAAAGTGGAACTCCTTGGGAAGTGGCAGGAGTGTTTATCATGAGGATTATTAGGGGTATCACCTCAGAAACTTTCCCTGGTGGCTCAGACGTAAAGAATCTGCCTATAATGTGGAAGACCTGGGTTTGATCCCTAGGAGGATCCTCTGAAGGAAGAAATGGCAACCCAATTCAGTATTCTTGTCTGAAAAATTCCATGGACAGAAGAGTCTGGCAGGTTACAGTCCATGGGGTTGCAAAGAGTGAGCAATTAACACTTTTCCCCCTGGAATACAATTTTGAAGCTGGACAATGTCTTCCATAACTTTTATGTTCAGCTCTGAAGATGTCATGCAGATGAATGGATTTTACCTTTGGTAGAAACTACCTGGAGTTAGCACTGAACATGGAAAGCATTTTTCTGTTAGAATACCATAGCAATGAGATTCTTGGACAGTCACTGTCTCAGACATAGCTTTGACTATACAGACATTTGTCAGCAAAGGGATGTCTCTGCTTTTTAATATGCTGTCTAGGTTTGTCATAGCTTTTCTTCCAAGGAGCAAGCATTTTTATTTATTTATTTATTTATTTTGCATCTTTTAATTTCATGGCTGCAGTCACCATCCACAGTGATTTTGGAGCCGAAAATAAAATCTGTCACTGTTTCAACTTTTTCCCCATCTATTTTCCATGAAGTGATGGCACTGGATGCCATGATCTTCCTTTTCTGAATGTTAAGTTTTAAGCCAGTCTTTCACTCTCCTCTTTCATTCTCATTCAAAAGGCTTGTTAGTTCCTCTTCATGCTTGGCTGTTAGGTTCATGTTATCTGCATATCTGAAAAGTTGTTGCTGAACAAAAAGACGCCGGGATTCTTGGCCTCTGGAGGAGAAGAATTCAATCCAGGGCCAGAGATGAGGCTTGATTGCTCAGAGCTTTTGTGCAATAAAGTTTTATTAAAGAATAAAGGAGATAGAGAAAGCCTATAAAGACATAGACATCAGAAAAGGGCAGAAACAGTACCCCCCTGGTAGTCTTCAGCTGGATGTTATATAATCACTAGCAGTCTGTTAATGAAAGAAAGGAATGTCTTAAAACTCAGAATGGCACCAAGCCCCTCACCCATAAGATGCATTTTGGGATAATCTTGGCACCAGATGATTCATTCCGGCCATAAACCGATTGACTTGAATCTTGTAGAAGGGCAGATCACCCTACAAATAGTTTCGTTTACATAGATTAGGGGAACAATATCTGAGTATAACATGCTTGTTTGTCAAGTAGGTTCTGAGCCATTAGGTGGAAACAACTTGAAGACAGAGTCTGGGGTAAATGCATAGTACATTAACATAGCTTAAGACAAACATTTCCATAAGAAAAAGGCATTGGTTAAACTCAAGGTTTGAGAATAGTTAACTTGAGGTGAAACCAGGTGTCATTATGGCAACACAGTATTTTAAGAGAAACCTCCTTTTTAAATTTGTATAGAGAAGGGAAAAATATATATCCCTAGTTTGTCTTCTCCTGCCGCTTAAGAGAGATAAAAATGTCTGACACTTGGAGCCTATTTCCTCAGTTTGGAGAACCCTGGCCTTCCTGCCTGTTACTCTGTCATATCTGAGGGTGTTATTTCTCCTGCTAGTCTTGATTCCAGCTTGAGTCATCCAGCCCAGCAGTTCTCATGATGTACTCTGCAAATAACTTAATCTTGAGAGGGACTTGAGAATTCTCAGAATTCTTGAGAATTCAGCCCCTGTTATTGTTTAGTTGCTAAGTCATGTCTGACTCTGTGACCCTATGGACTGCAGCAAGTCAGGCTCCCCTGCCCTTTACTGTCTCTTGGAGTTTGCTCAGATTCGTGACCATTGAGTCAGTGATGCTATCTAACCATCTTAAATATTGCTGCCCCCTTCTCCTTTTGCCATCAATCTGTCCAGCATTAAGGTATTTTCCAGTGAGTCAGTATCAGGTAGCCAAAGTAATAGAGCTTCAGCTTTAGCATCAATTCAGCCCATAGCTATTCCCAAATGATACAAACTTGCCTTAGGTCATCTAAAACTAGCAGTATTTGTGTATTCTCTACATTTACAAGTAATTGTAATAATTCTATATAAGTAGGACCCTGGTTATGATTAACTAAATTATGTAGCACCCTTATGCAGACCAAATACTGACCTATAATAGCTATCATATGGCTTCCCTATATTTTTAAAGGTTTACAACACAATAAACCATTGCCTGATGTCTATAATTTTTTTTCAATATATGGCATAAATGGGATATAAAAATAAGAAAAGATGAGTATTTTATTTCAATGAGACACTCGCTTAACTTTGAACTAGCAAGGCAAGCAATCCATTTTTGCTTTCATCAGTTAAAATGGCCTTGCCGATTTCTAGAATTGTTATTCATCTACTTGTGATAGAAAACCGATGGTCAGAGAACTTACAAGAGGAAAAAAGAATATTGAAAATTTGATGAGTTCAAGATGAGAAGTGTTCAGAATCATTAAACTCATTCACAGAGGATTTTATCTATATCTTTCCAATGTAGATAACAGGGCACTCCATCAAGTAAAAGACTCCAAATTTAATTATCATCCTGTTATTATGCTTTCTAGAGAATGAAAATATTCTTGTGACAATTTAATTTCATAAAGTGATTGCTTACTAAGTCATCAAAATTTCAAGACTAATATATATTAGAGAGATGGATTTCACCAACAATTTCATGGAAACCACTTGTATTTATCTTCCATGAAGCTTATTTTAGATAGATGGATTGATATGTTATGACTCATGCTAAAATCAAGCTTGAGATTGCCTATCTTTTGAGTTCAAAGTAATCTTGCTGGATACATGAAAGAAAAAATAAAACAGTGCTTTAAAAAGAAAGAAAAAATATATTTTATTGCAATTATTCTGAAGTGGTAAATAAGAGTAGATAAATATAATGAGCAGCAGTAAAAGCTATTAATTTTCTTCTTTGACTCTGATAATGAATTTTAACTAAGCACTTATTTTCCATTTATGTTAGCACAACCATTCAGTATACAAATCACATAGACTTTTCATGCACCTGTCAACTTCTATCATTTGTCAACTGCTTCTCTTTATAAAGTAAGAGTTTTAGAAGTACGTTATGCATGTGTCCCAGAAATCACAATTCTACATTCAGTGGAGGCTGAATTCTATAGTGAATAAAGGCAAATCAAAGCAGCCTTCTTTATTCAGTGAACAAAAAGAGAGAAAAATGGTTTACATGTTCAAAGTAAACTACATATTTTGCCTTTTTTAGTTAAAGTACTTTAAAATTATTAAAATGTTTGATGCCTGTAAGTTAGTGAATTGATTTTTACATAGATCACTGTATGCTGTCCACAATCTTGTTTAACTATGTCTTCATTTTGTGTTGCACCATCAGGACGCCCATGAAATTCATGCATGGAGTTAGGTCTGGACTGCATTCATGTAAGATCTCCAAGTGTTGGGGCTTGGCTGCCTCTCTCCTGAGGTAGAAATGAGGTCCTAGACCTGGCCTCATGAACGTCCTCTCACTAATCCACTCTAGATATGCAGTGGTATGCACTTACTCTTTTTTGTGTTGTGGTACCAAACAGTCCCCACACCCTTATGGTTTAAATCCAGAAACACCAGTTTCTTCTTTGAAGATTGTATCCATCACCTATAATAGTAGCTATTATTGTCCCTAGGTTTCCAAGAGGGAGAACCAGAATGAATATACTAACAGTAGGAGGAAAAGGAGAAAAAAGGACATGTATTGACAATTAAGTGTCCAGCCTGGAAGTGAGAAATGTCACTTTTGCTCCAAACTCATGGGCCCAAACTAGTCATGGCTTCATCAATCAAAAGGCTTAGAATGTGCATCGTTGCTGTGTTACAGAACGTGAGAGAAGTAGAAATATCTAGTGTACAGAACTTAGAACAACCCCATTCCCTGACATCTTTACCTATTGAACTCACCACACACACTCTCTCTCTCTCTCTCTCTCTCTCTCTCTCTCTCTCTCAGGTGGAAGAGATTCTGCCGTTTTTTCTTCCATATTTGTGAGGCCCCTCTCCAAAAAGGCAACTTAGTTATTAATTTTTTTTAATTTCATTGGAGTATAATTTACTTACAAGGTTGTGTTAGTGTCAAATGTACAGCAAAGGGATTCAGTTATGCATATATTCCTTCTTTTTCAGATTCTTTTCCTGTATAGTTTATTACAGAATATTGAGTTCCTTGTGCTATACAGTAGGTCCTTGTTGGTTATCTGTTTTATATATGGTAGTATATGTATGTTAATCTCAGGCTCCTAATTTATCGCTTCCTCCCACATTTCTCCATCAGTAATCATAACTGTGATTTAAGATATGTGAGCCTGTTTCTGTTTTGTAAATAAGTTCATTTGTA
>SJYW01012264.1:0-16556 GCA_006410735.1 Raphicerus campestris | reverse complement strand
ATTGGAGGCTTTGCTAATGGGCATTATGAGTTTAGGATATTATGATAGGTATTGTTAAAGTTCTCCACAGAAACAGAGTAATGGGATATCTGGGCAGTTTGTTAGATAAACGGACAGTTCTGCTTTTAGAAAACCATGGGAAAGTTTGCTTTTCTAGTAAGTTCTTTACCTAATCAGATGAAATCCAATCATATTATGGAGAGTAATTAGCTTAATTCAAAGTCTACTAATTTGTGTTAATTTCATCTAAAAAAAATACCTTCACAGAAATATCTACAATAATGTTTGACCAAATGTCTGGATACCATGGCTTCTAAGTTAACATGTAAAATTAACCATTTTAGATATTGTCAAATTGGAAAGATTATCTGCTAGCCAACCATCAAGAAGAGCTTCCCTGATGGATCAATAGTAAAGAATCTTCCTGCTGGTGCAGGAGACGTGGGTTTGGTGCCTGGTTTAGGAAAGCTCCTGGAGAAGGAAATGACAATCCACTCCAGTATTCTTGCCTAGGAAATCCCATGGACAAAGGAGCCTGTTGGGCTACAGTCCATGGGTGGAAAAAGAGTTGGACTCAACATAGTGACTAAACAATAACAAACCATCTGGATCACAGTGAATAGAATTCCTTACCGTAGTGGCCATTGCCCTACATGGCAACCAGTAGATCATGATGTACAGGAATCTGTGGTGATAATTACCAATACTGTCCTATGAGTCAGACTGATGGGGAGACAATGAGATTACGTTTAAAAATATAAAAATCTACTGGATAGAAATTTAGCAGCCCCACAATGGAAAACCATAATTTGTCTTCTAGTGTCCAGAGTGAACATTTCTCATGCCTAGATATCACTGATTAAAAGATAATTGAGTTCTCCTGTGAAAGGAAACTAAAGTATCACTGCTGCTGCTGCTGCTAAGTCACTTCAGTCGTTTCCAACTCTGTGCGACCCCATAGACGGCAGCCCACCAGACTCCCCTATCCCTGGGATTCTCCAGGCAAGAGCACTGGAGTGGGTTGCCATTTCCTTCTCCAATGCATGAAAGTGAAAAGTGAAAGTGAAGTCGCTCAGTCATGTCCGACTCTTAGAGACCCCATGAACTGCAGCCCACCAGGCTCCTCCATCCTTGGGATTTTCGAGGCAAGAGTACTGGAGTGGAATGCCATTGCCTTCTCTGAAATGTACAGTAGATCTGTACAAAATTATCTCCCCAGTGTTTCTCCAATGGGCCTAAAGCCAGTGACCTGTAAGACTTTAAATTAGGAAGGGGACCACCCAGATCTTTTCAGGATTAGTAGATGCAGAACATGAGCTGAGAGTGATTCTAGGAGAACCAAACTACTATTACACATTTTTGGCTGAGAAGGTTGAATTGCTTTTATTGGGATCAGCACAGCAGGCTCACAGTGCTATTATATTTTAACTATTGGACTGCAGCTAAATGGTGGCCAAGGGATCCATAGCCTCTTGGTCCAAGTTCCTCTCAAAGGTGATTCAGCAGGTCTGGAGAACTATCCAACTTCCCCACCACCCAGGACTTAAGTACATAATACAGATAAATATACAAAATATCATACCAATTCCCTAATCTTTGGGATGTAAAAGTGTAATTGAAGAAAGGGAGATGTAAGGAACCCTAAAACTCCATAACTCCTTCAACTGGAAAAAAAAAAGTAATCAGAAGTAAAATGACCTTCAGAGTGGGACACCAAAGGCGAATGCTCCCTCAAAGACACAAAGCATTCAGTCATGTTGGACTCTGTTATGGCCTCCATCTAATTCAGTTATAGGATTTTTGATAAGTAAACAGATGAATCCTGGTGGGTGGTCAAGAAATACCATAAAATTAAGTATATGAAGCCCCAGTGCTGTTCTTTGCTGGATGCAATATCATTACCAGAAGTGATCAATAAATACTGTACTTTTTGGTAAGCTTTTATTGATTTGGAAAATGTGTTCTTTTCTAGTCTCCAAAAGAAAGAGCACAAAAGTAGTTCAAATCCACCTGGGAAGATTTATAGAAAATCCACTCTGAGGTTAACTCCATCCTGTCTAGGTGAGCAGACTTTCTTTACCTTGTCACCTGTTAGAATGTCACTGTGGTTCTCTATTTTCATCCTCTCCTGTGAACTGGATATGATGAGCAGAGAATCACAAATAATTTGGTGGCAAATGTGCCGAGAGTAAGAGAGAAACTGTGCACATTATGGTATTGCCTATGTTTTGTTGCTCAGTTGCACCTGACCCTTTGTGACCCAAGGACTGTAGCCCACCAGGCTTCTCTGTCTATGGATTTCCCAGGCAAGAAGACTGGAGTGGGTTACCATTTCCTTCTCCAGGGGATCTTCCTGACCCAGAGATCAAACTCATACCTCCTGTATCTCCTGCATTGCAGGTGGATTCTTTATCCACTGAATCATTAGAGAAGCTCAGTCTCATGAATTTTGTTTATGACCGACTGACAGAAGGAAAAACTTGAATGTGGCTTATAGGGTCATAGGTGATTTACCTTGATATGACAGTGAGGTCAAAAATGACTGGGGCTACCCTGAGGTTGCATTCTGGTGTAACTGCAGAGGAAAATGATGAGTATGTAGTAAGTAGACTACTAAGTAGGTAGACTTTTAAGCAGTGCACATGGACATCCCTCTATATATAGAGAGATGTGTGATGTGAGCTAAGAATGTATGTAAATTCTTGGTTAGTGGTAAATGGTTGCACACTGGCAAGATTGGGAGGTTAGAGAGAGGCAGTTTGAGGGAAGAGGTATGAGGACATGAACTACTCAGATATTGTGCCTTACACTGATTTCCACCAGAGAGCTCCTCAGAGAGGAAGCATTCACGTCAAGGTGGGCAACCAACCTCTGTCTTCAGTAGCCCCCCTACTGCTAGATAAACCCATTAATAAGAAAACCACTGTGGCAGCATGTACTAACTCCCTTCAAATATTTTTAGCCATAGTTAGCACTAAATTTCAGACCTGTCAGCTGTGTAGACAAAGCTGTGTAACCTGGGTTATGGTTCAAATCATTAAGGGAAAGAAATAGTCACTTGTCAAAATAATTATATCAGATGTCTTCCAAGCATAAGATCCAAGTATATTAGACAGGATAAAATGACTTTATACCTGAAGAAAACACTGGTGAATTCTTCCATACATTAGCAGTATAAGAAAGCTTCCAAAGACTCAAAATCCAGAAAATATAACAGAAGAAGAATGAGTTCTATAGGACTGATATCCAGAGAAATGAAGGGAAAGTGATAATGGGAGAGAGAAAGAAAGGAAATAGGAGAAAAAGAAAAGAAACAACAATTCTCAGGACAGTGACACTTTTTAAAACTTACTTGCTTGAAGTGTAGTCAGTTTTACAGTATTGTATTATTGTCTATTCACAAAGTGATTCAGATACATGCACACACACACACACATACGCACACACACACGTGCACACACACACACACACACACACACACACACACACATCAGTTCAGTTCAGTTCAGTTCAGTCACTCAGTCGTATCTGACTCTTTGCGAACTCATGTACCACAGCATACCAGGTTTCCCTGTCCATCACCAACTCCCAGAGCTTGCTCAAACTCATGTCCATTGAGATGGTGATGTCATCCAACCATCTCATCCTCTGCTATCCTCTTCTCCTCCTGCCTTCAATTTTTCCCAGGATCAGGGTCCTTTCCAGTGAGTTGGTTCTTCAGATCAGGTGGCCAAAGTATTGGAATTTTGGCTTCAGCATCAGTCCTTCCAGTGAATATTCAGGACTGAATTCCAAGGGACTCTCAAGAGTCTTCTCCAGCACCACAGTTCAAAAGCATCAGTTCTTCGGCACTCAGCTGTCATCTGGTCCAGCTCTCACATCCATACATGACTACTGGGAAAACCATACTTTTGACTAGACAGACCTTTGTTGGTAAAGTAATGTCTCTTGATATATTATATATATATATACATATATATATATATACATACCACTCTAGTATTCTTATTAGGCTTTCCTGGTGACTCAGCTGGTAAGGAATCTGCCTACAATATGGGAGACCTGGGTTCAATCCCTGGGTTGGTAAGATCCCCTGGAGAAGGAAATGGCTACCACTGCAATGTTCTGGCCTGGAGAATTCCGTGAACTCTATAGTCCATAGGGTTGCAAAAGAAGTCAGACACGACTGACTTTCACAAAAACACATATATATAATTACCCAATATGGCCTATCATAGTTCCCTGTGCTATGAGGTACAACCTTGTTGCTTATCTATTCTATATATTATAGTCTGCATTTATAAATCCCATACTTCCAATCCATCCCTCTCCTACACCCCACTTGGCAACTTCAAATCTGTTCTCTAGGTCTGAGTCTATTTCTGTTTCATAGATAACTGCATTAAAAATAGCCACACATAGCAAAAGCAAAATTGTTCCATAAGCAGTACTTTAACAAGATAAATGGAAAAAGCTGAATATAATGGCAATTCATATCATAGAAAATCATTATTCCTGTTATGTAAAAACATTATCAAAAGAGAATACAAAGAATAGCAATTATTTGGAAAATGACAAGTAATAGGAGTATGGCATTCAAAGAACAAGAAATGTAGTGGATAAAATGAATGCTTAAAAATATGTTATCTATAGAGAAAAAATAGAGATGGTAACTCAGTATCTTTAAATCTATATTTTTTGCTTGATACTGAAACTGAATAAATGTTTGTTCAATTATAAAACAAAATGAAACCAACATTTAAAAAAGTGATTCCTGAAATTCAAAGCAAAGAGGCCCAAGTCCATTTTCCCTGGGTGTTGATGGCTTAGTCACACAGAGTAAATGTTCCAAGGTATTTTAAAGATCCCTACCGGTTTATAAGCCAACAACAAAATGAACTGTAAGAAAGACTTAAACACTTTTTCATAACCACATTTAATGGATAATATTTATGTTCAGTCACTCAATTGTGTCCAACTTTTTACGACCCCATGAATTGCAGCACGCCAGGCCTCCCTGTCCTTCACCAACTCCCAGAGTTCACTCAAACTCATGTCCATTGAGTAGGTGATGCCATCCAACCATCTCATCCTCTGTTGTCCCCTTCTTCTCCTGCCCCCAATCCTTCCCAGCATCAGAGTCTTTTCCAATAAGTCAACTCTTTGCATGAGGTGGCCAAAATATTGGAGTTTCAGCTTTAGCATCAGTCCTTCCAATGAGCACTCAGGACTGATCTCTGAACCTATTAGGTANTATTTCTGTTTCATAGATAACTGCATTAAAAATAGCCACACATAGCAAAAGCAAAATTGTTCCATAAGCAGTACTTTAACAAGATAAATGGAAAAAGCTGAATATAATGGCAATTCATATCATAGAAAATCATTATTCCTGTTATGTAAAAACATTATCAAAAGAGAATACAAAGAATAGCAATTATTTGGAAAATGACAAGTAATAGGAGTATGGCATTCAAAGAACAAGAAATGTAGTGGATAAAATGAATGCTTAAAAATATGTTATCTATAGAGAAAAAATAGAGATGGTAACTCAGTATCTTTAAATCTATATTTTTTGCTTGATACTGAAACTGAATAAATGTTTGTTCAATTATAAAACAAAATGAAACCAACATTTAAAAAAGTGATTCCTGAAATTCAAAGCAAAGAGGCCCAAGTCCATTTTCCCTGGGTGTTGATGGCTTAGTCACACAGAGTAAATGTTCCAAGGTATTTTAAAGATCCCTACCGGTTTATAAGCCAACAACAAAATGAACTGTAAGAAAGACTTAAACACTTTTTCATAACCACATTTAATGGATAATATTTATGTTCAGTCACTCAATTGTGTCCAACTTTTTACGACCCCATGAATTGCAGCACGCCAGGCCTCCCTGTCCTTCACCAACTCCCAGAGTTCACTCAAACTCATGTCCATTGAGTAGGTGATGCCATCCAACCATCTCATCCTCTGTTGTCCCCTTCTTCTCCTGCCCCCAATCCTTCCCAGCATCAGAGTCTTTTCCAATAAGTCAACTCTTTGCATGAGGTGGCCAAAATATTGGAGTTTCAGCTTTAGCATCAGTCCTTCCAATGAGCACTCAGGACTGATCTCTGAACCTATTAGGTATATTAATCTATATATACGTGTATGCCTCTGAATCATATATATGTATGTATATATGCATGTATATATATATATACGTATACATATACTTGAATTTGATTAAAAATAAGTATATTAATATCATATGCAAATAAGAGTCTTACAATAAGAGAAAAACACAAAAATCAAATTAAATCAAAACTCTGAAATAGGTAAAATATTGTAATTCTAAATTTGAATGGGAGATGCTAATCGTGAATTCATGTTGTATTTTGATTTAAAATAACAAAATAAACATATATAAATTATATATGATATTCATTATAAACATATGTGTACATGTATGTACTTTTTTTGCCTCTACTCCCACCTCCAAAGATCCAGAATAAATGATAACTGAATAGCATTGATTACTCCAAATGTCTACACTGTGATATCTAATGACATTTCTCATTCAGGGGAACTAGTGTTCCTTAGATAGGCGGCTGATTTTAGATCTGGAGCAAGACATATACAAATGAAACTAAGTGGTATTATCATCCAGAAATCAAAGGATCTTTGAAAAATTATTGAATTCACCATAAAAGGGCACCAATGTCAAATTTTCAGTGTCAGCTTGAAAACTCTCCCATTCACCAAAGACGAGACAATACAAGAAATGAAAATAAGCCCACATGTGCTGACTGATGTGTAAACTGTGTCTTGGGCAACAAAAAGTTGATGAGAANATTCACCATAAAAGGGCACCAATGTCAAATTTTCAGTGTCAGCTTGAAAACTCTCCCATTCACCAAAGACGAGACAATACAAGAAATGAAAATAAGCCCACATGTGCTGACTGATGTGTAAACTGTGTCTTGGGCAACAAAAAGTTGATGAGAAGGTTTCTTCTTTCTATGAGAATTCTGTAAATAAGTGATATAATATAATATAACATTTGCAGAACCCCAAATAAGATAATATAATTTAACATCCATGACTTCTAAAATCATTAAATGAAAAATCAAGGTGAATTTTATAATACATAAATGGAAACACTTTATTCCACTGATCAATTTTACCACACACAAACACACACACACACACAAACCAAAACACACAGCTATAACTGAAGTGTCTTCTGATACAATGCAAGCAGAAATATATAGAACCAAATATGATATATTCTTGACAAAAATCAAACCTGAATCTGACCAAGACTCTTCCTCTGAACACCAGTTTATCAGAGCATAGATAGAATATATTATACAAACAGTGGGAAACAGTCATCCAAACCTAGATGATAGATCACTCTACAGGGAAAATGTAATGGTTTTCTTCATAACAAATGGCAAGAAGAAAATACAAGAGGAGACTCTAGCTTTAAAATATCTAGCAGGCAAATTCAATAAATGGATTGTGAATCTTGATTTGAGCCAACCAGCTTAAAAATGTGATAATGAATTTTAATAATACCTGTGTGCTTGATAATATTATGGAAGTTATGTTAATATGTTTAAGAGTTTAGCTCATTATTTGTGTGATGTGGTGAGAAACATAATTAGCTATATTCAGATTTGTTGCATTATAGATGACCTGAAAAATATTTATATTTGCTTAATTTTTACTTTGAGATTAAGTCCATGACTAAAAGTAAGTAACATTATAAATTCATTCAGTATATAAGCCCTACAACTACAATTTGCATATGAAAATACTTTTCTTAAAAACAGCAGAGTAATCAAACAAAATTAATGGTTGTTGTTGCTTCTTTGTCTAGGTGAAGTGACCATTATTCCAATGGTCAATGAAGAAAAACACACTTCAAAAAATTTAATTTATCTCTTTGTCATTTCTTATCATTATTAACTTATAGTCTCTTTCATGAAAGTATACCTTAAATAAATATAAAGACCTAGGTAAAAATATTATATTTCCATAGGTGGTGACTATCCTTATGATTATATTGGACACACTATATACCCTAGAAAGATTCCCTCATTTCAACATCTTTTACTGGATGACACTGGCAAAGCCCCTGTTTCCACTTAGAGTAACATATTTAAAGATTCTGAGACTCTGAGGATTAAAACAGGGACATCNGTGTAATCATAAGGGATTTGATTTAGGTCATACCTGAATGGGTCTAGCAGTTTTCCCTACTTTCTTCAATTTGAGTCTGAATTTGGTAATAAGGAGTTCATGATCTGAGCCACAGTCAGCTCCTGGTCTTGTTTTTGCTGACTGTATAGAGCTTCTCCATCTTTGGCTGCAGAGAATATCATCTATCTGATTTCGGTGTTGACCATCTGGTAATGTCCACGTGTAGAGCCTTCTCTTGTGTTGTTGGAAGTGGGTGTTTGCTTTGACCAGTGCATTTTCTTGGCAAAACTCCATTAGTCTTTGCCCTGCTTAATTCCACATTCCAAGGCCAAATTTGCCTGTTACTCCAGGTATTTCTTGACTTCCTACGTTAGCATTCCAGTCCCCTAAAATGAAAAGGACATCTTTTTGGGGTGTTAGTTCTAAAAGGTCTTGTAGGTCTTCATAAAACTGTTCAACATCAGCTTCTTCAGCATTACTGGTTGGGGCATAGACTTGGATAACTGTGATATTGAATGGTTTGCCTTGGAGATGAACAGAGATCTTTCTGTCGTTTTTGAGATTGCATCCAAGTACTGCATTTCAGACTCTTTTGTTGACCATGATAGCTACTCCATTTCTTCTGAAGGATTCCTGCCCACATTAGTAGATATAACTAAATCCAGCTTGTGCATCTGAAGTTTCTCAGTTCACATACTACTGAAGCTTAGCTTGAAGGATTTGGGCATGATCTTCTAGCATGTGAAATGAATGCAATTGTACAGTAATTTGAACATTTTTTGGTTTTGCTTGTCTTTGGGATTTAAAAGCAAACTGACTTTCCAGTCCTGTGACCATTGCTGTGTTTCCCAAAATTGCTAGCGTATTGAATTTAGTACTTTAACATCAAATATTTTAGGATTTGATATAGCTTAGCTGGAATTCCATAAATTCCAAACAAACCTTCATAGCATTGTCTGTTGTGATGCTTCTTAAGGCCCACCTGATTTCTCACTCTAGGATGTCTGGCTCTAGGTGAGTGATCACACCATTGTGTGTATCCAAGTCATTAAGAACTTTTTTGTACAGTTTTTCTGTGTATTCTTGCCACCTTTTCTTAATATATTATGCTCCTGTTGGATCCATACCATTTCTGTTCTTTATTGTGCCTATCTTTGAAATTTTCCCTTGGAATCTCTAATTTTCTTGAAGACATCTCTAATGTTTCCCATCCTATTGTTTATTTGCATTGTTCAGTTAAGTAGGCTCTTATATCTCCTTGCTATTCTCTGAACTCTGCATTCAGTTGGGTATATCTTTCCCTTTTTCCTTTGTTTTTCACTTCTCTTCTTTTCTCAGCTATTTGTAAGGCCTCTTCAGACAACCATTTTGTCTTCTTGCATTTCTTTATCTTGGGGACGGTTTTGTTCACATCTTATACAATGTTATGAACTTCCATCCATAGTTCTTCAGGCACTCTATCAGATTTAATCCCTTGAATCTATTTGTCACCTCCACTGTATAACCATAAAGGATTTGATTTAGGTCATACCTGAATGTTGCCCTTGTGGTTTTCCCTACTTTCTTCAAGTTCTATCTGAATTTTACAATAATGAGCTGATGATCCAAGCTACAGTCAGCTCCTGGTCTTTTTTTTTTTTTTGCTGACTGTATAGAGCAAAAATAAACCATCTTTGGGTACAAAGAATATAATTAATCTGATTTCAGTATTGACCATCTGGTGATGTCCATGTATAGAGTTGTCTCTTGTGTTGTTGGAAGATGGTGTTTGCTATGACAAGTGCATTCTCTTGGCAAAACTGTTAGTCTATGTCCTACTTTATTTTGTACTCCAACGCCAAATTTGCCTATTATTCCAGGTATCTCTTGACTGCCTACTTTTGTATTCCAGTTCCCTATAATGAAAAGGACATCTTTTTTTCTTTTCCTTTTGGTGGTAGTTCCAGAAATTCTTGTGTGTCTTCATAGAATTGTTCAACTTCAGCTTCTTTGGCATTAGTTGTTGGAGCATAGGCTTGGATCATTGTGTTGTTGATTGGTTTGCCTTGAAAATGAACAAAGATCATTCTGTCGTTTTTGAGGCTGCATCCAAGTACTGCATTTCAGGATCTCTTTTTGACTATGAGGGCCACTCCATTTCTTTTAAGGGTAGTAGATTTCTGCTAGAAAGAAATAAGCTACTATTTCTTCTAATATCCAACAGTAGTGGATATAATGATTACCTGAATTAAACTTACCCTTTTCCATCCGTTTTAATTCACTGATTCCTAAAATGTCAATGTTCACTCTTGCCATTTCCTGTTTGACCACATCCAGTTTACCTTGATTCAAGGACCTAACCTTCCAAAGTCCTATGTAATATTGCTTTTTACAGCTTTGGACTTTATTTTCACCACCAGACAAATCCACAAACTGGGATGTGGCTCTGAGTCTTCATTCTTTCTGGAGGTATTTCTCTGCTCTTCTCCAGTAGTCTATTGAACACCTACCAACCTGGGAGGTTCATCTTTCAGTGTCATACATATTTGCCTTTTCACACTGTTCATGAGGTTCTCTAGCCAGCAATACTGAACTGGTTTGCCATTCTCTTCTCCAGTGGACCACATTTTGCCAGGCCCTGATTAGCAGAAACATGCCCTTCAGCTTGGAGAAGGCAATGGCAACCCACTTCCGTACTCTTGCCTGGAAAATCCCATGGATGGAGGAGCCTGGTAGGCCGCAGTCCATGAGGTCACCAAGATTCGGACATGACTGAGTGACTTCACTTTCACTTTTCACTTTTATGCATTGGAGAAGGAAATGGCAAATCATTCCATTATTCTTGCTTGGAGAATCCTAGGGACTGGGGAGCCTGGTGAGCTGTTGTCTGTGGGGTCGCACAGAGTCAGACACGACTGAAGCGACTTAGCAGCAGCAGCAGCCCTTCAGCTGATCCTGTAGCTGGAGGACATGCCAGGCAACCTAATTGTCCCACTGCTGGTCCTCTTGAATGTGTAAACCTATTCTGGCTTCTGGGTGTTGGTCAATGTGTCACCCAGAGGCCTAGGCAAAAGCCCTGCTGAAGTTGTTGGCTGGAGCCAGTCAATGCTGGAGGATGCACAGGAATGGAGGGTTGTGTGCTGACACTGGAGCTTCTTCCATTGCTAGTCCCTAGATACAGGGAGCTTGTTTCATCCACAAAGAAAGATATTCATCCCAACTTACAGTCAAGGTATAAGTATCTTTGGGTTTGGGTGCCAGGGTCAATGCCCTTCACAGCCATCATTTACAGACTCTACATGTATCTTGAGTGACCTGTGCCTAGCTATTGAGTTCAAATCACTTATCCAGACTCTTCCTTTAATTTAATTTCATTCAAATCTCTCAAGTCTCTAGTACATCAAAACTATGAAAATAATTACAAATTTCAACAGGAAATGATTGAAGGTAAACATGATTTAAAGATTGAATCACCTAATGGGAAATGCCTTGTGCACACTTACACACATTTATGTGTCATGTCTGTTACATAAAAATATATTTGAGTATGTGAAAGTGTTATTCATTCACTTGTGTCTGACATTTTGTGACCCCATGGACTGTAGCCTGCCAGGCTCCTCTGTCCATGGGATTCTCCAGGCAAGAACCCTGGAGTGAGTAGCTCTTCCTTTCATATTTGAGTATATGCATAATTGTAAATGCATATACATGTGGTATATGTACACATATATGTGCATTTACCTTATATTATGAACTACCATTTTAGAAGTATAAATTAATGTCTTAAAAATAACATAAAGCACTTATATCACTTAACAGCAACCAATGCAAAAATAGCATTTTTGGTTAAAGTTATTTTATAATAAGGTTATTAAATTTGCCTTGCTCAGCATGGCTTATATATTACCTACATCTTTATGTATTCATTCAAAATGTTGGAATGTAAATTTAAGGTTATTTGAAGATAAGAGGCTAAATTATTGCTAGTTTAAAACCAAATAAAAAGAGATAACTTCATAACATTTCTATGATTTCCAGAATTTTGCCAAAATATATTAACACTCTTGTAATTTAAAAATTTAGAGCTTTAAGAACAGGCAAACTGGTAGTAAGAATTTCAACTCCATTGTTTACTAACACAGCCAAAAAAATTTTTTTATGTCAAAACTTACATATTTCTACTGCTTTAAATTATCCTAATAATAGTGATTTTTATTTTATTCTCTACTCAATTTATTTTTCCAAAAATCTTATTTCTAAAAATTGGGTAAAAATTTCTTCCCTGGTCGGTAAAGAATCTGCCTGAAATGCAGGAGATCTGTGTTTGATCCCTGGGTTGGGAAGATCTCCTGGTGGAGAACATGGCAACTCACTCTAGTATTCTTACATGGAGAATCCCCATGAACAGCGAAGCCTGGCTGGCTACAGTCCATGGGGTTGCAATGAGTCAGACATGACTGAGCAACTAAGCAAATTATTTTTAAAATATATATGTAAAGCTATGAAATATATGCTTTTGTTTAGAGAATTTTGATAATTTCTGCTTTTAAACTTCTCACCCCATTTTGCTTTGTGTATTGGCATATAATTAACAACAAAACAAGATTTTTTTAAAGCTTTCAAAGCAAATAGATCTTATAAAACAGATCTTGGGGAAATCTTATAAATTTAGGGGAGGAAAAAAGCCTCAACAAGCAGTAAAAGACTAAAGAGCCCAATATAAAAATGTAGACAAAGAATTTGTATAGATATTTATCCAAGAGGATATATAAGTTGCCAATAAGTACATGAAAATATGATCAAGATCACTATTTTAGGGAAATGCAAAATTTAACCACAATAAGAAAATGATTAAGTTCAGTTTACTTACTTCAGTCACTCAGTCGTGTCCAACTCTTTGCCATCCCATGTAATGAAGCTCGCCAGACTTCACCATTCATTACCAACTCCTCAAGCATTCTTAAACTCATGTCTATCATATTGGTGATGCCATCTAATCATCTCATCCTCTGACATCCCTTTCTACTCCTGTCTTCAATTGTTCCCAGCCTCAGGGTCTTTTCCAGTGAGTCAGTCCTTCACATCAGGTGGCAAAAGTATTGGAGCTTCAGCTTCAGCATCAGTCCTTCCAATGAGTATTAAGGACTGATGAATTTTACTTTAACTTAAAAATGAATCTAGGATGAAGGAATTGGCATATTATAAATGTTTTTCTACCACAAAAATATAATTACAAAAATCCAGTACATGAATGCAAGTGTGTGTGTGTAGGTGCCTACACAAGAGTGGATACACACATGTTCTCACTTGGTAGAGTTGAAAGTATTAAGTGTGTAAGTGTGTGTAGGATACATTTCACTTTACTACATGTTTCCATTTAGGATGTATTCAGACTCTATTGCTTCATTAGATAAGGAAATTAGCAAAACAAATATATATTCTCACCTCATTTTTCCATATCTCTTGTCTTTATTTAGTTAGATTATACATTTTACTGTTTAATTTTATTTATATTTAATTTTAAATGTCATTCCTTCAGGAGAAGGAAATGGCAACCCATTCCAGTACTTCTGACTGGAAAATCCCATGGATGGAGGAGTCTGGTAAGCTACAGTCTGTGGGGTCACAAAGACTTGGACACGACTGAGCGACTTCACTTTATTTTTACTTTTTACTTTTATAAATATTGTAGTGTGAGTAACTCAGTCATGTCTGACTCTTTGCAGCCCCATGGATCATAGCCCACCTGGGTCCTTGGTCCATGGGTTTCTCAAGGTAGTGCTGGAGTGAGTAGCCACTCCCTTCTCCAGGGGATCTTCCCAACCAGGGGATCAAACCAGTCTTCTGCATTGCAGGCAGATTCTTTACCATCTGAGCCATCAGCGCAGCCTGTTCGTGTAAATTCCCTCTCTCCATGAGTTCCAGTTCTGTATTTATAGGAATTTAATGCCCATCAGTAGTTTAACTTTTCTGTTTCTAGAATGTTTAATTTCCTTCATTTCATAGTCTGCATTGCACTGTCACATCATTTTATTCTGACTTCTCATGTGTTTGAGAACATTAGTCTGTTAGCTTCATACTGAAGACCTTTTGGACAGTCATTGTATTGCACTTGCACCTGTAGACATTGTTCCATACATTTTGTTGTATTTTGTTGCTGTGAAGACACTTAGATCCAAACCTCAAAGATCATTTGCTGTTTTTATGTTTAGATATTCAGAGAACATGGTTTAGCCATAAGGTTCAGTAATGTCATCAGCATCAGCTTTGAAGTTGGTTTTTTAAATTCATTTTTTCCAAGGGAATATTATACAGTTTTTATTCAGGAGTTTGATTTTTCCTTTATTTCTGGAAAAATGACTGTATTTGTCTTAGCATAATTTATTTGCCTGGTGTTTCATTCACTTATACCTCTTCTTTAAGAAGACTAGCATCTGTGTATTTTGGACTTCATTTTGCTGCCTTCCTTGTCTATCATCTTCTGTCAAATAATTTTTATATGTGAGCTCTTTTCTATTTAGTTTCCTGGGGATTTTCAAGTTTGGTTACAATGCTTCTTTTCAGTTGTGTTTATTAACATTTCCTTTTTCTAAGATAATTTTGTTTTCTGCACACCTTTTGTTTTTATTTCATCTACCCTCAGTAACATCAACTCCATTTTAATCTCTATTTGCTATATCATAATCTCCCCTCTGAACCATTTTACTTCATTTTTACATTTTAAGATAGTTTGTGTTAATAGAAAAGTTAAAATGTTTGGTTACATATTTTTTCTGTTACATTTTTTCTCTGTAACAGTCATGTATTTTATTGGTTATCTGCATTTGTTATGTCTTACTCATCTAATTTTAGCTTATGCTTCTGTCTTCTTTTTTTTCTTTGCAAGTTTTTGAGCTGAGGTCAGGCTAGGATAGGTATAGATTCCTGTGTGGTTATGGGGTAGAACAATGTCCTTTGTTGGGGGGGCGGGTGCGTGTGTGTGTGATATTTTCATGGAGAGAGAGGCTGCTGGGGTGCTCTGCAAGTCTTATGAGTATTTGTTCTAAGACCATATATAAATTGTTTCCTCTGGAAGCTTGTGACATTTTTTGTTCAATCTATATACCAGTGAATTTGAGCTTTATAGTATCTGAGTTGTAGTTGTGTTCCTTTCTTTTAAGTTTGAATAANAAGTCTTATGAGTATTTGTTCTAAGACCATATATAAATTGTTTCCTCTGGAAGCTTGTGACATTTTTTGTTCAATCTATATACCAGTGAATTTGAGCTTTATAGTATCTGAGTTGTAGTTGTGTTCCTTTCTTTTAAGTTTGAATAAAGTAGTAATATTTCTCAACATTCTTTCTCAGTGAAGTTGGAAATAGAGTAGTGGGCAAAAATGCCTTCCTTTGGCCATCAGATCTAGGGCTTGAAAAAAGTTAATAACTTGCAAATTTTGAAAAGATATATCTCAACAGTTTTCTTTTTTATTAAAGTACAACATTATATGTTATGGGCATGCAACATAGTGATTCACAATTTATAAAGGTTATACTCCACTTACAAAATATTGCTATGCTCCTTGTGTTATACAGTATACACTTGTAGCTTATTTGATACCTAATTGTTTGTAGCTCTTAATTCCCTCTGTATTGCCCTTCCCTGCTTCTCTTTCCCCTTTGGTAAATACTAGCTTGTTCTCTATGCTAGTGAGTCTGCCTTTTTTTCATTATATTCACTAGTTTTTTGTGTTGTTGTTTTTTGTATTTTTTAGATTCCACTTATAAATGATGCCATACAATATAGCATAATGCCTTCCAAGCCCATCCATGTTGTTGCAAATGGCAAAATTACATTCTTCTTTATGACCTGATTAAAAAATAGAACTGAACAGACATTTTTCCAAAGATAAAATACAGAAGGTCAACAGGCACATGAGAGGATGTTCAACATCACTGGTCATCAGAGAAATGCAAATGAAAAACACTATGAGGTATCAGGTCAAAATTGTCAGAATGGTCATCATCAAAAAACACAAATAACAAATGTTGGAGAGGGTATGTAGAAAAAGGAACACTCCTACACTGTTGGTGGGAATGTAAATTGGGGCAGCCACTTTGGAGAACAGTATGGAGGTGCCTCAAAAAACTAAAAATAGAACTGTCACATAACCTAGCAACTCTACTCCTGGGTATTTATGTGAAAACAAACAAACAAGCAAAACCACTGATTCAAAATGATCCACATACCTTGGTGTTCACTACAGCATCATTTATAATAACCAAGATACAGAAGCAACCCAAGTGTCTATTAACCAATGAATGGCTAAAGAAGTTCAGTTTAGTTCAATTCAGTTGCTCAGTCGTGTCCGACTCTTTGCGACCCCATGAATCGCAGCACGCCAGGCCTCC
>SJYW01012263.1:13577-33141 GCA_006410735.1 Raphicerus campestris | reverse complement strand
AGAGAGGGGGCGGGTGTCTGGGAGGGCGAGTGGAGAGTGCAGCCCTGAAGAAGGGAGGCTGGTGTCTGGGTAGGCGAGTGGGGAATGCAGCCCTGAAGAAGGGGGAGCCACAATGAAGAAGGCAGCTTCCCTCTGGGGTCGCCAGAAGTGCTGAGATGCTGGGCTGGCTGGGGGAGCCACAGTGAAGAAGGGGGCATGCCTCTGGGGTTGCCAGAAGCACTGCGATGCTGGGCTGACTAGGGGAGCCACAATGAAAAAGGGGGCGTGCCTATGGGGTTGCCAGAAGTGCTGCGGTGCTGGGCTGGCTGGGGGAGCCACAGTGAAGAAGGGTGCATGCCTCTGGTGTCACCAGAAGCGCTGTAATGCTTAATATTATTATATTAAAATGAAGAAGGGGCCTGCATAGGGTTGCAAGAAGTGCTCTTATGCTTATTATTATATTAAAGGAAGAAGGGGGCGTGCATAGGTTCACAAGAATCCTCGGGATGACCGTCGTCTTCGTCTGATGCTGAGGACGGATCCTGAGCTTTCCTCCCCTTTGGGAACATAGGTCTTGGGGTTCGCTGGAGCACCCACAGGGGAGGCAGTCCTTGTCTCACCTGGAGATGTTCATGGCTGCTTTCCTCCTCAGCTGCAGCAGCAGTGTCCCAGTCCCCGTTGAGTGGACAAAGGAATCTGTGGCTTGCCCTAGTGGTACCCCAGGGCTGACACATGTTCCAGTGTGTCGGGAGTCGAGCCTCGGGGTGACAGTCGAGGCAGTGCAGGGCAGTCAGGTTCATCTGAAGTGGACGAGACATTTGGGAGTCTTGGGGAATGGTGGCCCAAACTGTGAGACTCCTTCCGACTCTCCAGGTGCGAGCACCTCCTCTTGGGATGCGAGGGGAGTGCCGTGAACCCTTTCCCGACGGAGCAGGGAAAGGGCCCCTCATCTGGAACTCAGCAGGGGAAAACGGGGCTCCTCTTGACTCTTGGTGGGACCCTCGGGGTTCCTCTCGAGTGGGGACAGGTGGGGCAGGGAATTTCTTGGGTCACAGCAAGGGTGTGGAGGGGCCTTTCAAGGTCCAAGAGGGAAGGGGTGAATTCCTCCGAGATGCCGCATCAGACAAGGGCCTCTCCCCGCCTGCAGGGAAGCTTCTGGTTTTTCTCAAGGTGCGGAGGGGTCCTCTCGAGTTAAGACGGGGCCCCAGGGACCCGCCCCTGTGGCCGCAGGAGAGGCTAGTCTTCCTGCGAGGGGCAAGGCACATCTGGGGATTCCTCCCCAGTGGCACTAAGTCCTCAGTCCTCTTCTGACGCTGAGGCCGGAGCCTGAGCTTTCCTCACCCATGCTGACATAGGTCTTGGGGTTCCCCTGGAGCCCCCTCAGGGGAGTCAGGCCTCGTCTCACCCATAGACGTGCACGACCACTTTACTCCAGGGTGCAGCAGCAGCAGTGTCCGGCTCTCCGTCGAGCGGACACAGGGATATGTGGCTTGCCCTCGAGGTACCCCAGGGCTATCACACGTGCCAGTGTGTCGGCAGTCGAGCCTCGGGGTGACAGTCGAGGCAGTGCAGGGCAGTCAGGTTCATCTAGAGTGGACCAGGCATTTGGGGGTCTTGGGAAATGGTGACCCAATGCCTGAGGCTCCTCTGGACTCGCCTGATGTGAGGGCCTCCTCTTGGGATGCGAGGGGAGAGCCAGGAACCCTTTCCCGATGAAGCAGGGAAAGGGCCCCTCATCTGGAGATGAGCAGGGGAAAACGGGGCTCCTCTTGACTCTTGGTGGGACCCTCGGGGTTCCTCTCAAGTGGGGACGGGTAGGACGGGGAACTTCTTGGGTCACAGCAAGGGTGTGAAGGAGCCTTTCGAGGTCCAAGAGGGACGGGGTGAATTCCCCCCGAGACACCGCCATGGACAAGAGCCTCACCACGCCTGCAGGGGAGAAGCTTGTTTTTTCTTGAGTTGCGGCGGGGTCCTCTCGAGTTACAACTGGGACCCCAGGGACTCACCTCTGTGCCCTCAGGAGAGGCCAGTCTCTGTGCATGTTGCGAGGTGCCTCTAGGGATTCCTCCCCAGTCGTTGCCGGGTCCTCAGTCCTCCTCTAGTACTGAGGCTGGAGCCTGAGCTTTCCTCGTCCGTGCTGACATAGGTCTTGGAGTTCCCCTGGAGCCCCCACAGGGGAATCACGCCTCGTCTCGCCTGGAGTCGTCCATGGCCTCTTTCCTCCCCAGCTGCAGCAGCAGTGTCCAGCTCCCTGTTGAGTGGACACAGGGATCTGTGGCTTGCCCTCGAGGTACCCCAGGGCTATCACACGTGCCAGTGTGTCAGGAGTCAAGCCTCGGGGTGACAGTCAAGGCAGTGCAGGGCAGGCAGGTTCATGTGGAGTGGACAAGGCATTTGGGGGTCTTGGGGAATGGTGGCGTGAACCCTGCGGCTCCTCCCAAATCTCCTGGTGCGAGTGCCTCCTTTTGGAATGTGAGGGGAGCGCTGGGAATCCTTTCCCGATGGAGCAGGGAAAGGGCCCTTCAGCTGGAGCTGAGCAGGGCAAAACGGGGCTCCTCTTGAGTCCCAGTGGGACCCTCAGGGTTCCTCTCGAGTGGGGACGGTTGGGGCAGGTAACTTCTTGGGTCACAGCAAGGGTGTGAAGGAGCCTTTCGAGGTCCAAGAGGGAAGGGGTGATTTCCCCTGAGATGCCTCCGTGGACAAGGGCCTCACCACGCCTGCAGGGGAGAAGCTTCTGGTTTTTCTCGAGTTGCGGCGGGGTCCCCTTGAGTTACGATGGGGACCCCAGGGATCCGCCCGGGTGGCCTCAGGGGAGGCCAGTTTCCGTGCGAGTTGCCATTGGGTATTCCTCCCCAGTCGTCTCCGGGTCCCCAGTCCTTGTCTGGTGCTGAGGCCACATCCTGACCTTGCGTCGCCCATGCTGTCCTAGGTCTTGGGGTTCCCCTGGAGCTCCCACAGGGAAGTCAGGCCTTGTCTCATGGCCGCTTTCCTCCCCATCTGTAGCANCCTGATGTGAGGGCCTCCTCTTGGGATGCGAGGGGAGAGCCAGGAACCCTTTCCCGATGAAGCAGGGAAAGGGCCCCTCATCTGGAGATGAGCAGGGGAAAACGGGGCTCCTCTTGACTCTTGGTGGGACCCTCGGGGTTCCTCTCGAGTGGGGACGGGTAGGACGGGGAACTTCTTGGGTCACAGCAAGGGTGTGAAGGAGCCTTTCGAGGTCCAAGAGGGACGGGGTGAATTCCCCCCGAGACACCGCCATGGACAAGAGCCTCACCACGCCTGCAGGGGAGAAGCTTGTTTTTTCTTGAGTTGCGGCGGGGTCCTCTCGAGTTACAACTGGGACCCCAGGGACTCACCTCTGTGCCCTCAGGAGAGGCCAGTCTCTGTGCATGTTGCGAGGTGCCTCTAGGGATTCCTCCCCAGTCGTTGCCGGGTCCTCAGTCCTCCTCTAGTACTGAGGCTGGAGCCTGAGCTTTCCTCGTCCGTGCTGACATAGGTCTTGGAGTTCCCCTGGAGCCCCCACAGGGGAATCACGCCTCGTCTCGCCTGGAGTCGTCCATGGCCTCTTTCCTCCCCAGCTGCAGCAGCAGTGTCCAGCTCCCTGTTGAGTGGACACAGGGATCTGTGGCTTGCCCTCGAGGTACCCCAGGGCTATCACACGTGCCAGTGTGTCAGGAGTCAAGCCTCGGGGTGACAGTCAAGGCAGTGCAGGGCAGGCAGGTTCATGTGGAGTGGACAAGGCATTTGGGGGTCTTGGGGAATGGTGGCGTGAACCCTGCGGCTCCTCCCAAATCTCCTGGTGCGAGTGCCTCCTTTTGGAATGTGAGGGGAGCGCTGGGAATCCTTTCCCGATGGAGCAGGGAAAGGGCCCTTCAGCTGGAGCTGAGCAGGGCAAAACGGGGCTCCTCTTGAGTCCCAGTGGGACCCTCAGGGTTCCTCTCGAGTGGGGACGGTTGGGGCAGGTAACTTCTTGGGTCACAGCAAGGGTGTGAAGGAGCCTTTCGAGGTCCAAGAGGGAAGGGGTGATTTCCCCTGAGATGCCTCCGTGGACAAGGGCCTCACCACGCCTGCAGGGGAGAAGCTTCTGGTTTTTCTCGAGTTGCGGCGGGGTCCCCTTGAGTTACGATGGGGACCCCAGGGATCCGCCCGGGTGGCCTCAGGGGAGGCCAGTTTCCGTGCGAGTTGCCATTGGGTATTCCTCCCCAGTCGTCTCCGGGTCCCCAGTCCTTGTCTGGTGCTGAGGCCACATCCTGACCTTGCGTCGCCCATGCTGTCCTAGGTCTTGGGGTTCCCCTGGAGCTCCCACAGGGAAGTCAGGCCTTGTCTCATGGCCGCTTTCCTCCCCATCTGTAGCAAAAGTGTCCAGCACCCCTTCTAGCGGACACAGGGATCTGTGGCTTGCCCTCGAGGTACCCCAGGGCTGTCACACGTGCCAGTGTGTCAGGAGTTGAGTCTCAGGGTGACAGTCGAGGCAGTGCATGGCAGTCAGGTTTATCAGGAGTGGACGAGGCATTTGGGGGTCTTGGGAATGATGGTCTGACCCCTGAGGCTCGTCCTTTCTCTCCTGGTGCGAGCGCCTCTTTTTGAGATGCGAGGGGAGTGCCGTGAACCCTTTCCCCACGGAGCAGGGAAAGGGCCCCTCATCTGGAGCTGAGCAGGGGAAAACGGGGCTCCTCCTGAGTCGCAGCATTACCCTCGGGGTTCTTCTCGAGTGTGGACGGGTGGGGAGGGGAACTTCTTGGGTCGCAGCCAGGATGTGAAGGAGCCTTTCGAGGTCTAGGAGGGAAGGGGTGATTTCCCCCAAGACTCCCCAGCGGACAAGGGCCTCACCCCACCTGCAGGGGAGAAGCTTCTGGTTTTTCTCGAGTGCCGGTGGGGTCCTCTCGAGTTACGAGGGGGACCCCAGGAACCTGCCCCTGTGGCCTCAGGAGAGGCCAGTCTCCGTGCGAATTGCGAGGCATCTCTGGGCATTCCTCCCCAGTCATCGCTGGGTCCTCAGTCCTCGTCTGGTCCTGAGGTTGGAGCCTGAGTTTTTCTCACTTGTGCTGACATAGGTCTTGGGATACTTCTGGAGCCCCCAGAAAGGAGTCAGGCCTTGTCTCACCTGGAGACCTGCATGGCCGCTTTCCTCCCCAGCTGCAGCAGCAGTGTCCAGCTCCCCTTCGAGTGGACACAGGGATCTGTGGCTTGCCTTCAAGGTACCCCAGGGCTGTCACACATGGCAGGGTGTTGGGAGTCGAGCCTCAGGGTGACAGTCGAGGCAGTGCAGGGCAGTCAGTTTCATCTGGAGTGGACGAGGCATTTGGGTGTCTTTGGGAATGGTGGCCCAGGCCTGAGGCTCCTCCCAACTCTCCTGGTGCGATTGTCTCCTCCTGGGATGCGAGGGGAGCACCAGGAACCCTTTCTCGACAGAGCAGGGAAAGGACCCTCCCCTGGAGCTGTGCAGGAGAAAACGGTGCTCCTCTTGAGTTGCAGCGGGACCCTCGGGTTTCCTCTTGAGTAGAGTTGGGTGGGGCGGGTAACTTCTTGGGTCACAGCAAGGGGGTGAAGGAGCCATTCGACGTCCAGTAGGGAAGGGTTGATTTCCCCTGAGATGCCACCATGGACAAGGGACTCACTTACCCTGCTAGGGAGAAGCTTCTATTTTTCTCGAGTTGCAGTGGAGTCCTCTCGAGCTATGACAGGGACCCCAGGGACCAGCCCATGTGGCCTCAGGAGAGGCCAGTCTCCGTGCGAGTTGCAAGGCACATCTGAGGATTCCTTCCCAGTCATTGCAGGGTCCTCAGTCCTCGTCTGGTGCTGAGGCTGGAGCCCAAGCTTTCCTCCCCTGTGCTGACATAGGTCTAGGGATTCCCCTGAAGCCCCCACAGGGGAGTCAGGCCTCATATCGCCTGGAGAAGTGCATGTCTGCTTTCCTAGCCAGCAGCACCAGAAGTGTCCCACTTCCCGTCAAGCAGACGCAGGGATCTGTGGCTTGCAATGAAGGACCCCAGGGCTGTCACACATGGCAGGGTGTCGGGAGTTGAGCCTCGGAGTGACAGTGGAGGCAGTGCAGGGCAGTCAGGTTCATCTGGAGTGGATGATGCATTTGGGGGTTGGGGAAAGGTGGCCAGACCCCTGAGGCTCCTTCTGACTCTCCTGGTGCGAGCCCCTCCTCTTGGGATGCAAGGAAAGTGCCTGGAACCCTTTCCCAACTGAGCAGGGAAAGGACCCTCACCTGGAGAAAAGCAGGGGAAAACGGGACTCTTCTTGAATCACGGCGGGACCCTCGGGGCTCCTCAGGAGTGGGGACAGGTGGGGCAGGGAACTTCTTCAGTCACAGCTAGGGGGTGAAGGAGCCTTTCAAGTTCCAAAATGGAAGGGCTGATTTCTCCCGAGACACTGAGACAGGCCTCATCTCAGCTAGGCTTAGGACTGATTGACTGATTGAAATGGTGAGGGGCTTATGCAGAAGGGCCCCAGAAGTGTTAGGCTTATGACTGATTGATTGAAATGGTGAGGGGCTTATGCAGACGGCCGCCAGAAGCACTAGGCTTATGCCTGATTGGCTGAAATGGTGAGGGGCTTATGCAGACAGGCCACAGAAGCACTAGGCTTATGACTGATTGATTGTAATGGTGAGGGGTTTATGCAGATGGTCCCCAAAGTGCTATGCTTACAACTGACGAATTGACATGTTGAGGGGCTTATGCAGACGGACCCCAGAAGGGCTAGGCTTATGATTGAGTGATTGAAATGGTGAGTGGCTTATGCAGATGGGACCCAGAAGCGCTAGGCTTATGAATGACTGATTGAAATGATAAGGGGTTTATGCAATAGGGCCCCAGAAGTGCTAGGCTTATGACTGACTGATTGAAGTTGTGAGGGGCTTATGCAGATGGCCCCAGAAGTGCTAGGCTTACGACTGACTGATTGAAATGTCGAGGGGCTTATGGAGACGGGCCCCAGAAGCACTAGGATTATGACTGATGGATTGAAAAGGTGAGGGGGTATGCAGACGGGCCCCAGAAGCCCTAGATTTATGACTGATTGATTGAAATGGTAAGGGGCTTATGCAGACGGGCCACAGAAGCGCTAGGCTTATGACTGATGGATTGAAATGGTGGGGGGCTTATTCAGAGGGGCCACAAAAGTGCTAGGTTTATGACAGATTGATTGAAATTGTGAGGGGCTTAAGCAGATGGGCCACTGAGTTGCTACGCTTATGACTGATTGATTGCAATGGTGAGGGGCTTGCAGGAGGGTCGAGGAGACTGAAGAGGGGGGCGGGCCACCTGGCTCTCCAGCTGCCTTGCAGGAGGGGCGAGGAGACTGAAGGGAGGGGCGAGTGGCCTGGCTCCCCTGCTGCCCTGCAGGAGGGGCAAGGAGACTGAAGGGGGGGCGGGCCGCCTGGCTCCCCTGGCTGCCTTGCAGGAGGGGCAAAGAGACTGAAGGGGGGTCGCCACCTGGCTCCCCTGGCTGCCCAGCAGCAGGGGCGAGGAGACTGAAGGTGTTGGTGGGCCGCCTGGCTGCCCTGGCTGCCGTGCAGCAGGGACGAGGAGACTGAAGAAGGGGGCGGGCCGCCTCGCTGCCCTGGCAGTGGTGCAAGAGTGCCTATGAGACTGAAGCAGGGGGCGGGCCGCCTGGCTCCCCTGGCTGCCATACAGGAGGTGTGAGGAAACTGAAGAAGATGGTCGTCTGCCTGGCTCCCCTGGGTGAATAAGGGGGCGGGACAAAAAATGGATTACTTGCTGAAAATGTCACTTCTCCTGACAAGTGTACTATTTGCTGAATAAGTCACATCTCATTAGATGTAGATTATTTCCAGCCTGTGTCACTTCTACAGAGAATTGGATTTTTTGTTGTACAAATCACTTCTCCAGAGAATTGAAATTTTGCTGAATAAGACAACCAAATCTCCTGAGCAGTGGATCATTTCCGGCCTAAGACACTTCTCCTGAGAAGTGGATTATTTGTTGAATAAGTCACTTCTCCTGAGAAGTGGATTATTTGCTGAATAACTCACTTTTCCTTAGAAGAGGACTATTGGCTGAATAAGTCACTTCCATGGAGTAGTAGATTATTTGTTGAATAAGTCACATCTCCTTAGAAGTGGATTATTTGCTGAATAAGTCACTTCTGCTGAGAAATATATTATTTGCTTAATAAGTCACTTCTCCTCAGAAGTGGATTATTAGCTATAAAATCTCTTTTCCTGAGAATTGGATTATTTGCTGAATAAGTCACTTTTCCTTAGAAGTGGATTATTTGCTGAAGAAATCACTTCTCTTGAGTAGTGGATTATTTGCTGAGTAAGTCACTTATCCTGAGAAGAGGATTTTTGCAGAAAAAGGCACATCTCCTTAGAAGTGGATTATTTCTGGCCTTAGGCACTTTTACAGAGAATTGGATTATTTGCTGAATAAGTCATTTCTCCTGAGAAGTGTACTCTTTGCTTAAATAACACTTTTTCTAAGAAGTGGATTATTTCCTTAATAAATCACTTCTCTTGAGTTGTAGATTATTTATTGAAAAAGTCACTTCTCCTTAGAAGTGGATCATTTGCTGAATAAGTCACTTCTCATGAGAAATGGATTATTGCTGAATAAATCACTTCTCCTGAGAACTGGACTATTTGCTAAAAAATCTATTTCCTATGAAGTGGATTATTTGCTGAATAATTACTTCTCCTTAGAAGTGGATTATTTGCTGAACACTCACTTCTCCTGAAAAGTGGATTATTTGCTGAATAAGTCACTTCTCCTTAGAAGTGGATTACTTGCTGAAGAAGTCAATTTTTCTTAGAAGTGGATTATTTGCTGAAGTAATCACTTCTCTTGAGTAGTGGATTATTTGCTGAATAAGTCACTCCTCCCGAGAAGAGGATTATTTGCTGAAAATGTCACTTCTCCTGAGAAATGTATTATTAACTGAATAAGTCACATGTCAGTAGAAGTGGATTTTTTCCAGCCTATGTCACTTAAACAGAGAATTGGATTTTTGCTGAATAAATCACTTCTCCTGAGAAGTGGAATTTTGCTGAATAAGACACTTCTGCTGAGAAATGTACTATTTGATTAATAAGTCACTTCTCCTCAGAAATGGATTATTAGTTATAAAATCACTTTTCCTGAGAAGTGGATTATTTGCTGAATAAGACACTTTTCCTTAGAAGTGGATTATTTGCTGAATATTCACATCTGATTAGAAGTCTATTATTTTATGAATAAGCCACTATTCCTGATAAGAGATTTATGTGCTGTATAAGTCAATTTTCTGAGAAGTGCATTATTTGCTGAATAAGTCACTTCTCCTTAGAAGTGGATTATTTGCTGAATAAGTCAATTTTTCTTAGAAGTGGATTATTTGCTGAAGTAATCACTTCTCTTGAGTAGTGGATTATTTGCTGAATAAGTCACATCTCCTGAGAAGTGGATTATTTGATGAATATTCACTTCTCAGGAGAAGTAGATTATTTGCTGAATAACTCCCTTCTCTTGAGATGTGATTTATTTGCTGTATAAGTCAGTTTTCCTGAGAAGTGGATTATTTGCTGAATAAGTCACTTCTCCATAGAAGAGGACTATTTGTTGAATAAGTCACTTTTTCTTAGAAGTGGAATATTTGCTGAAGAAGTCACTTCTCCTGAGTAGTGGACTATTTGCTGAATAAGTCACTTCTCCTGAGAAGTGGATTATTTGCTTAAATATCTCTTTTCCTAAGAAGTGGATTATTTGCTGAATAAGTCAATTCTCTGGAGTAGTAAATTATTTGTTGAATAAGTCACTTCTCCTGAGAAGTGGATTATTTGCTATATAAGTCACTTCTCATGAGACGTGGACTATTTGTTGAATAAGTCACTTCTGCTAAAATGTGGATTATTTCCAGAATAAATCACTTCTCCTGAGAAGTGGATTATTTGCTGAATAAGTCACTTCTCCTGAGAAGTGTATTATTAGCTGAATAAGTCACTTCTGTTGAGAAGTGGATTATTTGCTGATAAAGTCATTTCTCCTAGGGAGTGGATTATTTGCTGAATAAGTAAGTCACTTCACCTGAGAAGTCGATTAGTCATTCAATAATTCACCTCTCCTGAGAACTGCATTATTTGCTGAATAATTCACTTCACCTGCGAAATGAATTTTACCTGAATAAGTCACTGCTCCTGAGAATTGGATTATTTGCTGAATAAGTCATTTCTCTTGAGAAGTGGATTGTTTGCTGAAATTGTCACTTTTCCTGAGAAGTGGATTATTTGCTGAATAACTCACTTTTCCTTAGAAGAGGACTATTTGCTGAATAAGTCCCTTCCCTGGAATAGTAGATTATTTGTTGAATAAGTCACCTCTACTGAGAACTGCGTTATTTGCTGAATAATTCACTTCACCTGCGAAGTGAATTTTAGCTGAAAAAGTCACTTCTCCTGAGAAGTGGATTTTTTGCTGAATAAGTCACTTCTCTTGAGAAGGGATTTATTTGCTGTATAAGTCAATTTTCCTAAGAAGTGGATTATTTGCTGAATAAGTCACTTCTTCTTAGAAGTGGATTATTTGCTGAATAAGTCACTTTTCCTTAGAAGTGGACTATTGCTGAAGAAGTCACTTCTCCTGAGTAGTGGATCATTTGCAGAGTAAGTCACATCGCCTTAGAAGTGCATTATGACCGGCCTTAGTCACTTCTACAGAGAATTGGATTATTTGCTGTATAAGTCACTTGTCCTGTGAAGTGGATTATTCACTTAAAAATCTCTTTTTTATAAGAAGTGGATTATTTCCTGAATAAGTCATTTTTCCTTAGAAGAGGACTTTTTGCCGAATAAGTCACTTCCGTGGAGTAGTAGATTATTTGTTGAATAAGTCACGTCTCCTTAGAAGTGGATTATTTGCTGAATAAGTCCCTTCTTCTTAGAAGTGGATTATTTGCTGAAGAAGTCAATTTTTCTTAGAAGTGGATTATTTGCTGAAGTAATCACTTCTCTTGAGTAGTGGATTATTTGCTGAATAAGTCACTTCTCCTGAGAAGTGGATTATTTGATGAATATTCACTTCTCAGGAGAAGTAGATTATTTGCTGAATAACTCCCTTCTCTTGAGATGTGATTTATTTGCTGTATAAGTCAGTTTTCCTGAGAAGTGGATTATTTGCTGAATAAGTCACTTCTCTTGAGAAGTGATTTTTTTTGTATAAGTCAATTATCCTAAGAAGTGGATTATTTGCTGAATAAGTCACTTCTGCTTAGAAGTGGATTATTTGCTGAATAAATCACTTTTCCTTAGAAGTGGATTATTGCTGAAGAAGTCACTTCTCCTGAGTAGTGGATTATTTGCAGAGCAAGTCACATCTCCTTAGAAGTGCATTATGACCGGCCTTAGTCACTTCTACAGAGAATTGGATTATTTGCTGTATAAGTCACTTGCCCTGTGAGGTGGATTATTCGCTTAAAAATCTCTTTTCCTAAGAAGTGGATTATTTGCTGAATAAGTCACTTTTCCTTAGAAGAGGACTATTTGTTGAATAAGTCACTTCCGTGGAGTAGTAGATTATTTGTTGAATAAGTCACGTCTCCTTAGAAGTGGATTATTTGCTGAATAAGTCACTTCTTTTGAGTAGTGTATTATTTCTTGAATAGGTCACTTCTCCCTAGAAGTGGATTATTTGCTGAATAAGCCACTTCTCATGAGAATCGGATTCTTTGTTGAATAAGTCAGTTCTCCTAAGAAGTGGAGTATTTCTTGAATAAGCCACTTCTCTGGAGAGGTGGATTATTTTCTGAATAAGTCACTTCTCCTGAGAAGTGGATTATTAGCTCAATAAGTCACTTCTCATGAGAGGTGGATTATTTGCTGAATAAGTCACTTCTCCTGAGAAGTGGATTATATGCTGAATAAGTCACTACTCTTGAGAAGTTGATTATTTGATAAATAAGTCATTTTTCAGGAGAAATGGATTATTTGATGAATAAGTCTCTTCTCCTGAGAATTGGACAACTTGCTAAAAAATCTCTTTCCTATGAAGTGGATTATTTGCTGAATAATTACTGCTACTTAGAAGTGGATAATTTGCTGAATATCACTTCTCCAGAGAAGTGGATTATTTGCTGAATAAGTCATTTCACCTGAGAGTTAGATTTTTTGCTGAATAAGTCACTTCTCTAGAGGAGAGGATACTTTGCTGAATAAGATACTTCTCCTGAGAAGTGTGTTATTTGCTGCATGAGTCACTTCTTCATAGAAGTGGATTATTTGCTGAATAAGTCACTTATCCTGAGAATTGGAATTTTGCTGAATAAGACAATCAATACTCCTGAGAAGTGGTTCATTACCAGCCTAAGAATCTTCTCTTGAGAATTGGATTATTTGCTGAAAATGTCACTTCTCCTGAGAAGTGGATTATTTGCTGAAATGGTCACTTCTCCTGAGAAGTAGATTTCTTGCTGAATAAGTCACTTCCATGGAATAGTAGATTATTTGTTGATAAGTCACTTCTCCTTAAAAGTGGATTTTTTGCTGAATAAGCCAATTCTCATGAGTAGTGGATTATTTGCTGAATGAGTCACTTCTCCTTAGAAGTGGATTATTTGCTGAATAAGTCACTTCTGCTGAGAAATGTATTATTTGATTAATAATTCTCTTCTCCTCAGAAGTGGATTACTAGTTATAAAATCTCTTTTCCTGAGAAGTGGATTATTTGCTGAATAAGACACTTTTCCTTAGAAGTTGATTATTTGCTGAATATTCACATCTTGGTAGAAGTCTATTACTTTATGGATAAGTCACTTCTCCTGAGAAGTGATTTATTTGCTGTATAAGTCAATTTTCTGAGAAGTGCATTATTTGCTGAATAAGTGACTTCTCCTTAGAAGTGTATTATTTGCTGAAGAAGCCAATTTTTCTTAGCAGTGGTTTATTTGCTGAAGTAATCACTTCTCTTGAGTAGTGGATTATTTGCTGAATACGTAACTTCTCCTGAGAAGTGGATTATTTGCTGAATAAGTCACTTCTCCATAGAAGAGGACTATTTGCTGAATAAGTCACTTTTTCTTAGAAGTGGAATATTTGCTGAAGAAGTCACTTCTCCTGAGAAGTGGACTATTTGCTGAATAAGTCACTTTTCCTTAGAAGGGGATTATTTGCCGAAAATGTCACATCTCCTTAGAATTGGATTATTTCTGATTTAGTCACTTCTACAGAGAATTGAATTATTTGCTGAATAAGTCACTTCTCTTGAGTTGTAGATTATTTGTTGAATAAGTCACTTCTCCTTAGAAGTGGATTATTTGCTGAATAAATCACTTCTCATGAGAAATGGATTATTTCCAAAATAAATCACTTCTCCTGAGACTGCACTATTTGCTAAAAAATCTCTTTCCTGTGAAGTGGATTATTTGCTAAATAATTACTTCTCCTTAGCAGTGGATTATGTGCTGAATAGTCACTTCTCCTGAAAAGTGGATTATTTGCTGAATAAGTCACTGCTCTTGAGAAGTGGACTATTACTGAAAAAGTCACTTCTCCAGAGAAGTGTATTATTTGCTGAATAAGTCACTTCTCCTGAGAAGTGTATTATTTGCTGAAAAAGTCACATCTCAAAAGAAGTGGATTTTTTCCTGACTATGTCACTTATACCTAGAACTGGATTTTTTGGTGAATAAATTACTTCTCCTGAGAAGTGGAAATTTGCTAAATAAGGCCATCAATACTCCTGAGAAGTGGATCATTTCTGGCCTAAGAAACTTCTCTTGAGAATTGGATTATTTGCTGAAAATGTCACTTCTCCTGAGAAGTGGATTATTTGCTGAATAAGTCACTTTTCCTTAGAAGATGATTATTTGCTAAATAAGTCAATTCTCTGGAGTAGTAAACTATTTGTTGAATAAGTCACTTTTCCATAAGAGTGGATTTTTTGCTGAATAAGTCACTTCTCCTGAGAAGTGTATTATTAGCAGAATAAGTCACTTCTCCTGAGAAGTGTACTATTGGCTGAATAACTCACTTCCCTTTAGAAGTGGATTATTTGTTGAATAAGTCACTTCTGCTGAGAAATGTATTATTTGCTTAATAAGTCACTTCTCCTCAGAAGTGGATTATTAGCTATAAAATACCTTTTCCTGAAAAGTGGTTTATTTTCTGAATAAATCACTTTTCCTTAGAAGATGATTATTTTCTGAATAAGTCAATTCTCTGGAGTAGTAAATTATTTGCTGAATAAGTCACTTCTCCTGAGAAGTGGATTATTTGCTTAAAAATCTCTTTTCCTAATAAGTAGATTATTTGCTTAATAAATCACTTCTCTTGAGTTGTAGATTATTTGTTGAATAAGTCACTTCTACTTAGCAGTGGATTATTTGCTGAATAAGTCACTTCTCATGAGAATGGATTATTTGTTGAATAAGTCACTTCTCCTGAGAACTGGACTATTTGCTAAAATATCTCTTTCCTGTGAGGTGGAATATTTACTGAATAATTACTACTCCTTAAAAGAGGATTATTCACTGAATAGTCACTTCTCATGAAAAGTGGATTGTTTGCTGAATAAGTCACATATCCTGAGAAGTGGACTATTTGCTGAAATTGTCACTTCTCCTGAGAAGTGAATTATTTGCTGAATAAATCACTTCTCCTGAGAAGTGGATTATTTGCTGAATAAGTCACATCTCATTAGAAGTGGATTATTTTTGCCTATGTCACTTCTAGAGTGAAATGGATTATTTGCTGAATAAATCACTTCTCCTGAGAAGTGGAATTTTGCTGAATAAGAACAACAATATTGCTGAGAAATGGATCATTTCCAGCCCAAGAAACTTCTCTTGAGAATTGGATTATTTGCTGTAAATATCTCTTCTCCTGAGAAGTGGATTATTTGCTGAATAAGTCACTTTTCCTTAGAAGAGTATTATTTGCTGAATAAGTCACTTCTCTGGAGTAGTAGATTACTTGTTGAATAAGTCACTTATCCTGAGAAGTGGAATATTTGCTGAATAAAACACTGCTCCTGATAAGTGGATTATTAGCTGAATTTGTCACTTCTCCTGAGAAGTAGATTATTTCCAGCCTATTTTACTGCTAAGGAGAATGGGATTTTTAGATTAATAAATCACTTCTCCTGAGAAGTGGAATTTTGTTGAATAAGACCATCAGTTCTCCTGAGAAGTGGATCATTTCTGGACTAAGTAATTTCTCCTGAGAAGTGGATTATTTGCTGAATAAATCAATTCCCATGAGAAGTGGATTATTTGATGAAAAAGTCACTTTTCTTTAGAAGAGAATTATTTACATAATAAGTCACTTATCTGGAAGAGCAGATTATTTGACGAATAAATCACTTTTCATTAGAAATGGATTATTTGTTGAATATTTCACTTCTCCTGAGCAGTGGATTATTTGCTGAATAGCTACTTCTCCTGAGAAGTGGATTATTTGCTGAATAAGTCACTTCTCCTGAGAGGTGGATTATTGCTGAAAAAGTCACTTCTCCTGAGAAGTGGTTTATTTGTGGAATAAGTCACTTATCCTGAGAAGTGGATTATTTGCAGAATAAGTCACTTCTCATGAGAATCAGATTCTTTGTTGAATAAGTCACTCCTCCTAAGAAGTGGATTATTTCTTGAATAAGGCACTTCTCCTGAGAAGTGGATTATTTGCTGAACAAGTCACTTCTACTGAGAAGTGGATTATTAGCTCAATAAGTCACTTCCTCTGACAGGTGGATTATTTGCTGAATAAGTCACTTCTCCTGAGAAGTGGTTTATTTGTTCAAAAAGACACTTCTGAGAGGTGAATTATTTGTTGAATAAGTCAGTTCTCCTTAGAAGTGGTTAATTTACAGTATAAGTCATTTCCCTGAGAAGTGGTTTATTTTCTCAATAAGTCACTACTCCTAAGAAGTGGAATATTTTTTGAATAAGACACTTCTCCTGATAAGTGGATTATTTGCTGAAATATTAACTTCTCCTGAGATGTGGATTATATGCTGAATAGTCACTTCTCCTGAGATGTCGTGTACTTGCTGTACAAGTCAATTCCCTGAGAAGTGGATTATTTGCTGAACAAGTCACTACTCCTGAGAAGTGGATTATTTGCTGAATAAGTCACTTCTGAGAAGTGGATTATTGCTGAAAAATTCACTTCCCTGAGAAGCGGATTAATGGTTGAATAAGTCACTTTTCCTGAGAAGTGGATTATTTGCTGAATAAGTCACTTCTCATGAGAAGTGGATTATTGCTGAAAAATTCACTTCTTCTAAAAAGTGGATTATTTGCTAAAAATGTCTTTTACTGAGCAGTGGATTATTTGCTGAATATGTCACTTCTCCTGAGTAGTGGATTATTTGATAAATAAGGCACATCTCTTTAGAAGTGGATTATTTCCAGTCAAAGTCACTTCGAAAGATCATAATTTATTTGCTCAATTAGTCACTTATCCTGAGAAGGGGATTTTTTGCTAAATAAGTCACTTATCCTGATAAGTGGACTACTTAATGAATAAGTCACCCCACCGGAGTAGTGGATTATTTGCTGAATAACTCACTTCTCCTGAGAAGTGGATTATTTGCTGAATAAGTCACTTCTCCTGACACGTGGATTATTTGCTAAATAAGACACTTCTCCTGAGAAGAGGATTATTTGTTGAATTAGTCACTTCTTGTGAAGTGGATTATTTGCTGAATAAATCACTTCTCCTGAGAAGTGGATTATATGCTAAGTCACTACTCCTGAGAAGTGGATTATTTGTTAAATAAGTCACTTCTCATGAGAAATGGATTATTTGCTGAATAAGTCTCTTCTGAGAATTGGACTACTTGCTAACAAATCTCTTTCCCAAGAAGTGGATTATTTGCTGAATATCACTTCTCCAGAGAAGTGGATTATTTGCTGAATAAGTCACTTTACATTAGAAGTGGATTATTTGTTGCATAAGTCACTTGTCTGAAGTAGTTTATTTTTAGTTGAATAAGTTACTTCTCCTGATATATGGTTTATTTGCTGATAAGTCACTACTACTGAGAAGAGGATTATTTGCTAAAAATATCTTTTCCTAAGAAGAGGATTATTTGCTGAATGAGTCACTTCTCTTGAGAAGTGGTTTATGTGTTCAAAAAGACACTTCTCCTGAGAATTGGATTATTTGTTGAATAAGTCACTTCTCCTTAGAAATGGTTAATTTGCAGTATAAGTCATTTCCCTGAGAAGATGTTTATTTTCTGAATAAGTCACTTCTCCTAAGAAGTGGATTATTTGTGGAATAAGTCACTTCTCCAGATAAGTGGATTATTTGCTGAATAATTACTGTCACTTAGAAGTGGATACTTTGCTGAATATCACTTCTCCAGAGAAGTCGATTATTTGCTGAATAACTCACTTCATCTGAGAGTAAGATGTTTTGCTGAATAAGTCACTTCTCCAGAGGAGAGGATACTTTGCTGAATAAGTTACTTCTCCTGAGAAGTGTGTTATTTGCTGCATAAGTAACTTCTCCAGAGAAGTGGATTATTTGCTGAATAAGTCACTTCTCCGGAGAAGTGGATTTTTTGCTGAATAAGACTCTTCTCTTGAGAAGTGGATTATTTGATGAATAAATAACTTCTCCTGAGATGTGGACTATTTGCTAAATAAGTCTCTTTTCTTTAGAAGTGGATTATTTGATGATTAATCACTTCTCTTGCGTAGTGGATTATTTGTTGAATAAGTCACTTCTCCTTAGTTGTGCATTACTCGCAAAATGAAACACTTCTCCTGAGAAAAGTATTATTTGCTGAATAAGTCACTTCACCTCAGAGGTTGATTATTTGCTGAATATGTCTCTTTTCCTGAGAAGTGCATTATTTGCTGGATAAGTCACATCTCCTTAGAAGTGGATTATTTCTGCTCAAAGTCACTTCGAAAGAAAATTGGATTATTTGCTTCATAAACTACTTCTCCTGAGAAGTGATTTATTTGCTGAGTAAGTCACTTCTCATGAGAAGTGGATTATTTGTTGAACAAGTTACTTCACCTGAGAAGTGGATTATTTCTGAATAAGTCAATTATCCTCAGAAATGGATTATGTGCTGAAGAGTCACTTCATCTGAGAAGTGCATATTTTGCTGAAAATGTCACTTCTCCTGACAAGTGGAATATTTGCTGAATAAATACTTCTCCTGAGAAGTGGATTATTTTCAGCCTAAGACACTTCTCTTGAGAGGTGGTTTATTTGCTGAATAAGTCACTTCTACTGAGAAGTGGATTATTTGCTAAAAATGTCTTTTCCTGAAAAGTGGATTATTTGCTGAATAAGAAACTTCTCCTTAGATGTGGATTATTTATGGCCTAAGACCTTCTCTTGAGAAGTGTATTATTTGCTGAATAAGTCACTTCTCCTTAGAAGTCGATTATTTACGGCATAAGTCACTTCTTCTGAGAGGTGGATTTTTTGCTAAATGCTTCACTTCTCATTAGGAGAGGATTATTTGCTGAATATGTCATTTTTCCTGGGAAGTAGTTTCTTTGCTGAAAAAGACAATTCTCCTGAAATGTGGATTATTTACTGTATTAATGACTTCACCTGAGAAGTGGATTATTTCCGGCCTAAGACTCTTCCTCTGAGATGTGGATTATTTACTTAATGAGTCACTTCTCCTGAGAAATTTATTATTTGCTGAATAAGTCACCTTCCCTGAGAAGTGGATTATTTGCTGAATAAGTCACTTTACGTTAGAAGTGGATTATTTGTTGTATAAGTCACTTGTCTGGAGTAGTTTATTTTTAGTTGAATAAGTTACTTCTCCTGATAAATGGTTTATTTGCTGAATAAGTCACTACTCCAGAGAAGAGGATTATGTGCTAAAAAATATCTTTCCCTAAGAAGAGGATTATTTGCTGAATGAGTCACGTCTCCTGAGAAGTGGTTTATTTGTTGAAAAAGACACTTCTCCTGAGAAGTGGATTATTTGTCGAATAAGTCACTTCACCTCAGAAGTGGTTAATTTGCACTATAAGTCATTTCCCTGAGAAGTGGTTTATTTTCTGAATAAGTCACTTCTCCTAAGAAGTGGATTATTTGTGGAATAAGTCACTTCTGATAAGTGGATTATTTGCTGAAAAAGTCACTTCTCTTGAGAAGTGGATTATTTGCTGACAAAGTCACTTGTCCTGAGATGTGGATTATATGCTGAATAGTCACTTCTCCTGAGACGTCGTTTACTTGCTGTACAAGTCACTTCCTTGTGAAGTGGATTATTTGCTGAACAAGTCACTTCTCCGGAGAAGTGGATTATTTGCTGAATAAGTCACTTCTCCAGAGGAGTGGATTATTTGCTGAATAAGTCACTTCTTCTGAGAAGTGGAATATTGGCTGAATAAATAACTTCTCCTTAGAAGTCGTTTATTTGCCGAATATGTCACTTCTGAGAAGTGGATTATTTCCTGGATAAGCCACTTCTCCTGAGAAGTGGATTATTGCTGAAAAAGCTACTTCAGCTGAGAAGTGGTTTATTTGTATCATAAGTCACTTATCCTGAAAAGTGGATTATTTGCTGAATAAGTCACTTCTCCTGAGAAGTGGATTATTTCTTGAATAAGTCACTTCTCCTGAGAAGTGGATTATTTGCTGAATAAGTCACTTCTCCTGAGA
>SJYW01012263.1:0-10498 GCA_006410735.1 Raphicerus campestris | reverse complement strand
TGAATAAGTCACTTCTCCTGAGAAGTGGATTATTTGCTGAATAAGTCACTTCTCCTGAGACGTGGATTATAAGCTCAATAAGTCACTTCTCCTGAGAGGTGGATTATTTGCTGAATAAGTCACTTCTCCTGAGATGTGGACTATATGATGAATAAGTCACTACTCCTGAGAAGTGGATTATTTGTTAAATAAGTCACTTCTCATGAGAAATGGATTATTTGCTGAATAAGTCTCTTCTCCTGAGAATTGGACTACTTGCTAAAAAATCTCTTTCCTATGAAATGGATTATTTTCTGAGTAATTGCTGCTACTTAGAAGTGGATAATTTGCTGAATATCACTTCTCCAGAGAAGTGGATTATTTGCTGAATAAGTCACTTCACCTGAGAGTTGGATTTTTTGCTGAATAAGTCACTTCTCCAGAGGAGAGGATAATTTGCTGAATAAGTCACTTTTCCTGAGAAGTGTGTTATTTGCTGAATAAGTCACTTCTCCAGAGAAGCGGATTATTTGCTGTATAAGTCACTTCTCCTGAGAAGTGATTTAGTTGCGGTATAAGTCACTTCCCTGAGAAGTGGGTTATTTGCTGAATAAGTCACTTCTCCTGAGAAGTGGATTATTTGCTGAATAAGTCACTTCTCTTAGAAGTGGACTGTTTGCTATATAAGTCACGTCTCCTCAGAAGGTGATTATTTGTTGAATAAGACACTTCGCCTGAGAAGTGCATTATTTGATGAATAAGTCACTTCTCCTTTGAAGTGGGTTATTTGCTGAATAAATCTCTTAACATGAGGAGTGGATTTTTTCTGAGTAAGAAACTTTTCCTGAGAAATGGATTATTTGCTGTGTAAGTCACTTCTCCTTAGAAGTGGATTATTTGCTGGATATGTCACTTCTCCTGATAAGTGGATTATTTGCTGAATAAGACATTTCTACTGAGAAGTGGATTTTTTGCTGAATAAGCCTCTTCTCCGGAGAGGTGGAATATTATTGAATAAGTCACTTCTCCTGAGAAATGGATAATTTGCTGAATAAGTGACTTGTTTGAGAAGTGGAATATTCCTGGCCTATGTGACTTCTCCTGAGAAGCGGATTATATGCCGAATAAATCACTTCTCCTGAGAGGTGGATTATTTTCTTAATGAGTCACTCGTCCTGAGAAGTTCGTTTCTTGCTTCATAAGGCACTTCTCTTGAGATTTGTTTATATCTGGCATAAGTCACATCTCCTGAGAAGGGGATTATTTGCTGAATAAGACACTTCTACAGAGGAGTGGATAATATGCTGGATAAGTCACTTCTCCTGAGAAGTGGGTTATTTGCTGAATAAGTCTCTTTTCTTTAGAAGTGGATCATTTGATGATTAATCACTTCCGTTGAGTAGTGGATTATTTGTTGAATAAGTCACTTCTCCTTAGAATTGGATTATTTGCTAAATGAATCACTTCTCCTGAGAAAAGTATTATTTCCTGAATAAGTCACTTTTCCTTAGAAGTGGAATATTTGCTGAATAAATCACTTCCCCAGAGATGTGTATTATTTGCTGAATGAGTCACTTCTCCTGAGAAGTGGATTATTTTCTGAATAAGTCACTTCTCCTGAGAACTGGTTTATTTGATGAATAACTCACTTATCCTGGGAAGTGGATTATTTTTTGAATAAGTCACCTCTCCTGAGAAGTGGATTTTTTGCTGAATAAGTCACATCTCCTTGGAAGTGGATTATTGCCGGTCAAAGTCACTTCTACAGAAAATTGGATTCTTTGCTGAATAAATCACTTCTCCTGAAGAGGATTATTTGCTGAATAAGTCATTTCACCCAAGAAGTGTATTTTTTTCCTGAATAAGTCACTTCTACTGAGAAGAGGATTAATTGCTGAATAATTCACTTCTCCAGAAAAGTGTATTACATGCTGAAAATGTCACTTCTCCTAAGAAGTGTATTATTTGCTGAATAAGACACTTCTCCAGAGAAGTGGATTTTTTGCTGAATAAGACACTTCTCCAGAGAATTGTATTATCTGCTGAATAAGTCACTTCTCCTGAGAAATGGTTTATTTGCTGAATTTACTGAATAAGTCTCTTCTCCTGAGAAGTGGATTTTTGCTGAATAAGATATTTTTCCTGAGAAGTTGTTTATTACTGAATAAGTCACTGCTCATAAGAAATGGATTACTTTCTGAATGAGACACTTGTCCTGAGAAGTGGATAATATGCTTAAAAATCTCTTTCTTGAGAAGAGAATTATTTGGTGAATAAGCCACTTCTCCTGAGAAGTTGTTTAGTTGCTGTTTAAGTCACTTCCCTGAGAAGTGGATTATTTGCTGAATAAGTCACTTCTCCTGAGAAGTGGATTATTTGCTGAATAAGTCACTTCTCCTGAGAAGTGGACTTTTGCTGAATAAGACATTTTTCCTGAGAAGTGGTTTATTACTGAATAAGTCACTGCTCATAAGAAATGGATTACTTTCTGAATAAGTCACTTCTCCTGAGAAATGGTTTAGTTACCGTTTAAGTCACTTTTCTGAGAAGTGGATTATTTGCTGAATAAGTCACTTCTCTTGAGGAGTGGATTATTTGCTGAATAAGTCATTTCTCCTGAGAAGTGGATTATTTGCTCAAAATGTCACTTCTCTTGAGAAGTGGATTATTTGCTGAATAAGACACTTCTCCTGAGAAGTAGATTATTTCTGGCTTGACACACTTCTCTTGAGAAGTATATTATTTGCTGAATAAGTCACTTCTCCTGATAAGTTCTTTATTTGTTGTAAAAGACACTTCTCCTGAGAAGTCGATTATTTGCTCAAGAATGGAATTTCCTCAGAAGTGGATTATTTGCTGAATCAGTCACTTCTCATGAGAAGTGGATAATATCCTGAAAAGTAACTTCTCCTGAGAAGAGGATTATTTGATGAATAAGTCACTTCTCCTGAGACGTGGTTTATTTGCTGTATAAGTCATTTCCTTGAGAAGTGTATTATTTGCTGAATAAGTGACTTCACCTGATAAGTGGATTATTGGCTGAATAAGTCACTTCTCCTGATAAGTTTTTTCTCTCTTTATTTTTTTTTTTTTTTTGCTGAATAAGTCAATTTATTGAAGTAGTGGATTATTTTTTGAATAAGTCACTTTTCCATAGAAGTGGATCATTTGCAGAAAAATTCACTTCTCTGGAGTAGTGGATTACTTGTTGAATAAGTCACTTCTCCTAGAAGTGGACTGTTTGCTATATGTCACGTCTCCTCAGAAGGTGATTTTTTGTTGAATAAGTCACTTCTCCTGAGAAGTGTGTTATATGCTGAATAAATCTCTTCTCATGAGAAGAGGATTTTTTTCTGAGTAAGACACTTTTCCTGAGAAGTGGATTATTTGCTGATTAGTCACTTCTCCTTAGAAGTGGATTATTTGCTGAATATGTCACGTCTCCTGATAAGTGGATTATTTGCTGAATAAGACAATTCTACTGAGAAGTGGATTTTTTGCTGAATAAGTCTCTTCTCCGGAGAGGTGGAATATTATTGAATAAGTCATATCACCTGAGAAATGGATAATTTGCTGAAAAAGTGACTTGTTTGAGAAGTGGAATATGCCTGGCCTATGTGACTGCTCCTGAAAAGCGGATTATATGCAGAATAAATCACTTCTCCCGAGAAATGGATTATTTTCTTAATGAGTCACTCGTCCTGAGAAGTTCGTTTCTTGATTCATAAGGCACTTCTCCTGAGATTTGTTTATTTCTGGCATAAGTCACATCTCCTGAGAAGTGGATTATTTGCTGAATAAGACACTTCTCCAGAGGAGTAGATAATTTGCTGAATAAGTCACTTCTCCTGAGAAGTGGGTTATTTGCTGAATAAGTTACTTCTCCTGAGAAGCGGATTATTTGCTGAATAAGTCACTTCTCCTGAGTAATGGAATATTTGCTCAAAAAGTCATTTCCCCTGAGAAGTGTTTTATTTACTGTAAAAGTAACTTCTCATGAGAAGTTGTTTACTTCCTAAAAAATATCTTTTCCTCAGAATTGGATTATTTGCTGAAAAAGTCACTTCTCCTGAGACGTGGAATATTTCCTGAAAATGCCACTTCTCCTGAGAAGTGGGTTATTTGCTGAATAAGTAACATCTCCTTAGAAGTGGATTATTTCCGGCCTAAGTAACTTCTACAGAGAATTTTATTATTTGCTGAATAAATCACTCCATCTGAGAAATGGATTTTTTTTTCTGAATAAGTCACGTATCCTGAGAACTGGATTTTCTGGGCCTGAGTCACTTCTCCAGAAAAGTGGATTATTTGTGTAATCAGTCACTTCTCCTGAGAAGTGGATTATTCCAGGCCTAAGACACGTCTCCTGAGAAGTGGATTATTTGCTGTATATGTCACTTCTCCTGAGAAGTTGATTATTTCCATTAAAATTCACTTCTCCTGGGATATGCATTATTTGCTAACTAAGTCACTACTCCTTAAGAAGTGGATTATTTGGTGATTAGGTCACTTCTCCCGAGAAACGGATTATTTGCTGAATAAGCCAATTTTCTGAGAAGTGGATTATTTGCTTAAAAGTCACTTCTCCTGAAAAGTGGACTATTTGCAGAATAAGTCACTTCTCCTGAGAAGTCGTTTACTTTCTGTACAAGTCCCTTCCCTGACAAGTGGATTATTTGCTGAATATGTCACTTCTTCTGAGAAGTGGATTATTTTCTGAAAAAGTCACTTCTCCTGAGAAGTGGATTACTGCTTGAAGAAGTCATTTCTCCTGAGAAGTGGATTATTTGCTGAATAAGTCACCTCTCCAGAGATGTGGATTCTTTGCTGAATAACACACTTCTGCTGAGAAATGGATAATTTGATGAATTAGTCACATCCTCTAAAGTGGAGTATTTCCGGCCTAAGTCACCTCTACACAGATTTGGATTATTTTCTGAGTGAATCACTCCTCCTGACAAGTGGATTATTTGCTGAATAAGTTACATCTACTGAAAATTTAATTATTTCCAGCATAAGTCACTGCTGCTGAGAAGTGGATAATTTGCTGAATAAGTCACTTCTCCTTAGAAGTGCATTATTTGCTGAATATGTCACTTTTCATGAGAAGTGGCTTATTGGCTGAAAAAGTCACTTCTGCTGTGAAGTTCATTATTTGCTGATTAAGTAACTTCTCCTTAGAAGTGAACTGTTTTCTGAATATGTCACTTCCCCTGAGAAGTAATATATTTGCTGAAAAAGACTTCTGCTGAGAAGTGGATTATTTGCTGAATTAGGGTATTCTCTTGAGAAGAGGATTATTACTGGCCTAAGACGCATTTCCAGAGAAGTGGATTATTGGTTGAATAAATCATGTCTCCTGAGAAGTGGATTATTTCCTTAATGAGTCACTTCACCTGAAAATTGTATTATTTGCTGAATAAGTCAGTGCTCTGAAAAGTGGATTACGTGCTGAATCAGGCACTTCTCCTTAGATGATTTTTTTCCTGCAAAAGTGACTTCTCCTCAGAAGTGGATTATTTGCTGAATAAGTCACTTCTATAGAGAAGTGGATTCTTTGCTGAATAAGGCAATTCTCAAGAGAAGTGGATTATTTGCTGAATAAGTCAATTCTCCTGAGAAGTGAAATATTTGCTGAAAATGTCACTTCTAGTGAGAAGTGGATTATTAGCTGAGCAAGTCACTTCTCCTGCAAAGTGGATTATTTCCTGAATACGAAACATCTCCAGAGAAGTGTATTATTTGCTGAATAGTCACTTTCCTGAGAAGTGCATATTTGGTGAATAGGTCACTTCTCGAGAAAATCGTTCACTTCCTGTAAAAGTCACTTCCCTGAGAAATGGATTATTTGATGAATAGGTCACTTCTCCAGAGAAGAGGATTATTTTCTGAATAAGTCACTTCTCCTGAGAAGTGGATTATTTTCTGAAAAAGTCACTTCTCCTGAGAAGTGGATATCTTCTTGAAGAAGTCAATTCCCCTGAGAAGTGGATTATTTGCTGAATAAGTCACTTCTCCTTAGAAGTAGATTACTTCTTGAAGAAGTCCCATCTCCTGAGAAGTGGTTTATTTGCTGTATAAGTCATTTTCCCGAGAAGTGGATTATTAGCTGAATAAGTCACTTCTCCTGAGAATGGGGTTATTTCCTGAAAAAGTCACTTCTCCTGAGAAGTGGATTATTTGCTGAAAATGTCACTTCTCCTGAGAAGTGGGTTATTTGCTAAATAAGTAACATCTCCTTTGAAGTGAATTATTTCCGGCCTAAGTCACTTCTACAGGGAATTTTAATATTTGCTGAATAAAGAACTCCTTCTGAGAAATGGATTTTTTTGCTGAAGAAGACATGTCTCCTGAGAAGTGGATTTTTCTTGGCCTGAGTCACTTCTCCAGAGGAGTGGATTATTTGGTGAATAGGTCACTTCTCCTGAAAAGTGAATCATTCATGTTCTAAGTCACTTCTCCTTAGAAGAGGATTATTTGCTTTTTGAGACACTTCTCCTGAGAATTGTATTATTTGCTCAATAAGTCACTTTTCGTGAAAAGTGTATTTCTTGCTGAATAAGTCATTTCTTCTGAGAAGATGATTATTCTGGCAAGAGTCACTTCTCCTGAGAAGTGGATTATTTGCTGAATAGGACACTTCTCCTGAGAATAATCTTATTTGCTGAAAAGTCACTTCTCCTGAGAAGAGGATTATTTGCTGAATGAGTCACTTCTCCTGAGAAGTGGATTATTAGCTGAACAAGTCACTTCTCCTGCAAAGTGGATTATTTCCTGAATACGAAACATCTCCAGAGAAGTGTATTATTTGCTGAATAGTCACTTTCATGAGGGTGCATTATTTGGTGAATAAGTCACTTCTCCAGAAATACGTTTACTTCCTATAAAATCACTTCCCTGAGAAATGGATTATTTGCTGAATAGTTCACTTCTTCTGAGAAGTGGATTATTTGCTGAAAAAGTCATTTCTACTGAGAGGTAGATTACTTCTTGAAGAAGTCACTTCTCCTGAGAAGTCGTTTATTTGCTGTATAAGTCATTTCTCTGAGAAGTGTATTATTTGCTGAATAAGTTACTTCTGCTGAGAATGGGATTATTTCCTGAAAAAGTTACTTCTACTGAGAAGTGGATTATTTGCTGACAATGTCACTTCTTCTGAGAGGTGGGTTATTAGTTGAATAAGTAACATATCCTTAGAAGTGGATTATTTCCGGCCTAAGTCACTTCTACAGAGAATTTTATTATTTGATGAATAAATCACTCTTTCTGAGAAATGGATTTTTTCACTGAAGAAGACACGTCTCCTGAGAAGTGAATTTTTCTCAGCCTGAGTCACTTATCCGGAGAAGTGGATTATTTGCTTAATGAGTCACTTCTCCTGAGAAATGGATTATTCCCGGCATAAGACACTTCTCTTGAGAAGTGGATTATTTGCTGTATATGCCACTTCTCCTGAGAAGTTGATTATTTCCGTCAAAGGTCACTTCACTGAGATATGCATTATTTGCTAAATAAGTCACTACTCCTTAGAAGTGGATTATTTGGTGAACAGATCACTTCTCCTGAGAAGTGGATCATTCATGGCGTAAGTCACTTCTCTTTAGAAGAGGATTATTTGCTTAATGAGACACTTCTCCTGAAAATTGTATTATTTGCTGAGTATGTCACTTCTCCTGAGAAGTGTATTACTTGCGGAATAAGTCACTTCTTCTCAGAAGATGATTATTCTGGCATAAGTCACTTCTCCTGAGAAGTGGACTATTTGCTGAATAGGACACTTCTCGAGAGAAGTGGATTATTTGATGAATAAGACAATTCTCTAGAGAAGAGGAATATTTGCTGTATCAGTCGCTTTTCCTGAGAAGTGTATTCTTTGCTAAAAAATTTCTTTTCCTGAGAGTTGGATTATTGGTAAATAAGTGACTTCTCCTGAGAAGTGTATTACTTGCTCTAATAGTCACTTCTCCTGGGAAGTAGATTTTGTGCTGAATAAGTCACTTCTCTTGAGAAGTGGTTATTTGCTGAATATTCACTTTTCATGAGAAGTGGATTTTGTGCTGAATAAGTCACTTCTCCTGAGAAGTGTATTATTTGCTGTATATGTCACTTCTCCTGAGATGTTGATTTCGTCAAAAGTCACTTCTCATGAGATATGCATTGTTTGCTAAATAAGTCACTACTCCTTAGAAGTGGATTATTTGGTGAATAGGTCACTTCTCCTGAGAAGAGGATCATTCACGGCCAAAGTCAATTCTTAGAAGAGGATAATTTGCTTAATGAGACACTTCTCCTGAGAATTGTATTATTTGCTGAATAAGTCACTTCTCCTGAGAAGTGTATCACTTGCTGAATAAGTCACTTCTTCTGAGAGGATCATTATTCTGGTATGAGTCACTTCTCCTGAGAAGTGGATTATTTGCTGAATAGGGCACTTCTCGAGAGAAGTGGATTATTTGATGAATAAGACAATTCTCCAGAGAAGAGGATTAATTGCTGTATCAGTCACTTATCCCGAGAAGTGTATTGTTTGCTAAAAAAGTTCCTTTCCTGAGAATTGGATTATTGGTAAATAGGTCACTTCTCCTGAAAAGTGTATTAGTTGCTCTATTAGTCACTTCTCCTGAGAAGTAGATTTTGTGCTGAATAAGTCACTTTTCTTGAGAAGTGGTTATTTGCTGAATAATTCACTTTTCATGAGAAGTGGATTTTGTGCTGAATAAGTCACTTCTCCTGAGAAGTGGTTTTTTGCTGAATAGGACACTTCTCTACAGCCTCAGAGTTTGATTATTTGCTGAACATGTCAGTTCTCCTGAGATGTGGATTATTTGCTAAATCAGACACATCTCCTTGGAAGTGGATTATGGCCAGTAAAAGTCACTTCTACAGAAAACTGGATTCTTTGCTGAATAAATCACTTCTCCTGAAGTGGATTATTTGCTGAATAAGTCACTTCTCATGAGAAGTGGATTATCTGTTGAGTAAGTCACTTCTCCTGAGAAGTAGATTATTGCTGAATAAGTCTCTTATCCTGAGAAGTGGATTATTTGCTGAATACGACACTTCTCTTGAGAAGTGGATTCTTTGTTGAATAAATCACTTCTCCTAAACAGTGGATTATTTGCTGAATAAATCACTTTTCCTGGGAATTAGATTATTTGCTGATTAAGTCACTACTCCTGGGAAGTGGATTATTTGCTGAATAAGTCACTTTTCCTGAGAAGTGGATTATTTGCTGAATAAGTCACTTCTCCTGAGAAGTGGATTATTTGCTGAATAAGTGACTATTTCTGAGAAGTGGATTATTTGCTGAATAAGTCATTTCTCCCTAAAAGTGTATTTTTTCCTAAATAAGTCACTTCAACTGAGAAGAGGATTAATTTCTGAATAATTCACTTCTCTTGAAAAGTGTATTACATGCTGAAAATGTCACTTTTCCTAAGAAGTGTATTATTTGGTGAATAAGTCACATCTCTATAGAAGTGGAGTATTTCCGATCCAAAACACTTCTACAGAGAACTGGATTATTTGCTGAATCAATCACTTCTCCTGAGACTGGATTATTTTTGCTGAATAAGACAGTACTCATGAGTAGTGTATTATTTCCGGCCTAAGAGAATTTTTCTGAGAAATTGATTATTTGCTAAAAACTATGTTTTCATGAGAAGTGACTTATTCACTGAATAAGTCACTTCTCCTGAGAATTAGCTTATTTGCTGAAAAATCACTACTCCTGAGAAGAGGATTATTTGCTGAATAAGTCAGTTCTCCTGAGAAGTGGATTATTAGCTGAACAAGTCACTGCTCCTGCAAAGTGGATTATTTCCTGAATACGAAACATCTCCAGAGAAGTGTATTATTTGCTGAATAGTCACTTTCCTGAGAAGTGCATTATTTGGTGAATAAGTCACTTCTCCAGAAAGTCGTTTACTTCCTATAAAAGACACTTTGCTGAGACATGGATTATTTGCTGAATAGGTCACTTCTCCTGAGAAGTGGATTATTTGCTGAATAAGTTACTTCTCCTGAGAAGAAGATTACTTCTTGAAGAAGACACTTCTCCTGAGAAGTGGTTTATTTGCTGTATAAGTCATCTCCCTGAGAAATGAATTATTTGCTGAATAAGTCATTTCTGCTGAGAATTGGATTATTTCCTTGAAAAGTCACTTCTCCTGATAAGTGGATTATTTGCTGAAAATGTCATTTCTCCTGAGAAGTGGGTTATTTGCTGAATAAGTAACATCTCTTAGAAGTGGATTATTTTCGGCCTAAGTCACTTCTACAGAGAATTTTATTATTTGCTGAATAAATCACTCCTTCTGCGAAATGGAATTTTTGCTGAATAAGACACGTCTCCTGAGAAGTGGATTTTTTTCGGCATGAGTCACTTCTCAAGAGAAGTGGATTATTTGCAGAATAACACACTTCTGCTGAGAAGTGGATAATTTGCTGAATAAGTCGCTTCTACTGAGAAGTGGATAATTTGCTGAATTAGTCACCTCCCCTAAAGAGGGCAATTTCC
>SJYW01012262.1:0-13894 GCA_006410735.1 Raphicerus campestris | reverse complement strand
TTCCAATGCAGGGGCTGTGGGGTCAATCCCTGGTCAGGGAGCTAAGACGCCACATACATCGGGGCCAAAAAAAAAAAAAACAGAAGTAATATTGCAATAAATTAAAAACTTTAAAATTGGTCATCAAATTATCTTTTTAAAAAATTGAAACAGAAATAAACAAATGGAAATGTCAGCCATTGGCGAAAAGGAGATTAGAAACACAGAGGGAGAGAGGATATTTTAGGTAGAGGGGATGCTGTGGTAGAAAAGGGGTAGGCGGCTGTAAGAAAGAGAATAGCACATGTGAAGGGAAGTACTACACGTTAAGAACCCAAAGTGAATTAGACACAGCAAATGAAAGACATTTTTTTAAACAAAATGTAAAGCATATCAATATCCCTCCCATATTACTGCCCACTGGGTTCCTATAAACCCTCAGAATTAATAACACATTGCCATGGACTTCAGGGACCCCATGATTNAAAAGTGAATTAGACACAGCAAATGAAAGACATTTTTTTAAACAAAATGTAAAGCATATCAATATCCCTCCCATATTACTGCCCACTGGGTTCCTATAAACCCTCAGAATTAATAACACATTGCCATGGACTTCAGGGACCCCATGATTTGGTCCTTGCTTGTCTCTCTAGCTGAACCTTTTCTACATTTCCCTAGACCCACTGTGATCCAACACACTATGTTCACTTCTTCCTGGAACTCAACAAACTCACTCCTGTTCCAGCTCTAGGAACTTGTTACCACTGGGTTGTTCTTTGCCCAGTTCTTCTAGATGTTTCCCCCTGTTTACCTCTTAGCTCAAAGGGCATCTCATTGGGGATGATTCCCTAAATACCCTCTCCACTTGGCTTCCAGTCACTCTTTATTCATCAGTGTGTTTTACTTTCATGAGTTGAATCTTACTCTTTGGCTTGTTAAGTATTTCTTGAATGAATGAACGAATATTAATCTAACAAGTACAGCCTATGTAATGATAAACATCTGAGAGTTTTTATACAAGGGGATCACATTAATAGAGCTGTATATTTAGAAGACAGTTCTCACTGGTACACTGTAGAATGTAAATATTTGATAGGAAATCATCTGGAGATAAAGAGATCTATTAATGGCCACTCTGCTTGTTCAGATAAGATACAATAAATGCCTAAGTTTGGATGGTATTAAGCAAATGGGGAAAACATAAATAAGAAAGACAAATCAGCGGTGACTAGTGAGGTAAAGGAGTTTTTGAGAAGAAAATGTCTGTGATTTCAGGTTTCAGAGAATGGATAATCTAGAAAACTGCAAATAATATTGTTAATACCTATATTTGCTTTCTTTATTTGACTAAAAGGTAAAAGGAAGTAAAAGGTGATGGGAATAAGAAATAAACAGACTCAAGTGGAAAAAGAGTGATATAAGAATGAGTCAGAAGAAACTAGAAGACAGAAAAGATAAACCACTGTGCTTTGCTGTGCTTAGGCACTCAGTTGTGTCTGACTCTCTGTAACCCCAAGGACTGTGGCCCTCCAGCCTCCTCTGTCGATGGCTCTGTCTATGTCTTCTCCAAACAAGAATACGGGACTGAGTTGCCATGCTCTCCTCCAGGGGCTCTTCCCCACCTAGGGATCGAACCCAGGCCTCTGGCATTGAAGGTGGGTTCTTTACCATCTGAGCCACCAGGGAAACTCAAAAACAAATACAGCACAGCAAAGAAAAAAAAAGATTAGCGAAGATGTGGAGAAATTTTTAGATTAAAATTAACATTTTAAATTGTCAATGGGAGTGTAAAATGCATAGACACTTTGGAAAAGTTTAGCAATTCCTCTAAATGTTAAACATAGATTTAGCATATGACCATATTCAACTTTTTGATATACATGCAAAGAAATGAAAACATGTACATACAAACTTTGAACATTAATGTTCACAGAACCATTATTTATAACAGCCAGAAGTAGAAACAATTCAAATGTCCATCAACTGATGAATACATAAAGAAATCATAGTATATCCATAAAATAGAATATTATTTGACAATAAAAAGAAATGAAGCTTTACCTTTCATTATGGAAAACCATGTGGAGGTGATACATGCTACCACATTGATGAATTTTGACAATACTACATTAAGTGAAAGAAGACAGATAGCAAAGACTTCATATGATTTTATTTATATGAAATATCCATAATAAACAAATCCACAGAGACAGAAAGTAGATTAGTGATTGTTAACAGTGAAAGGTTAGGGGAAAACAGAGAATGACTATTAGTCGGTATGGAGTTTCTGTTTGGGGTGATTAAATGTTTGAAAATTGATTGTGATGATGGTGGCACAACTTTTGTGAACACACTGAGAACAACTGAACTACATACTTTAAGTGAGTGAACTGTATGGTATGTGAATTACATCTCAATATAGCTGTTAAAGAAATAAATGAAGGAAAGAGACAAAAAGAAAGAAGATACCAAAAAGTTCTAGAAGCTCAAAAGGGTGTTTTCATTAAATATAAAATCTCCTGAAAGCTATTGTTCACTGAAGCTGTCAGTTACCTGCCTCTCATCATCCCTCCAATTTGGTGTTCATGAGACCTCTACAACAGTATCAAACAGTTCCATCAGTAATTCTTTCTGACTCAAGAAAATCCTCAGTTAATTGTCTTTTCATGTTTTAAACTTTATTTTTTCAAATAAAATTATCTCCCAATGCTCAGATATAGTGAACAAACTTTTTCATTAGAAGGATTTGTAGCTAATACGTTAGTACATGTTTCAATGTTCAGAGAAGCCCTGTGTCCTTGTGGAGGTCAAAATTTGTTAGTAAATATCAGTAGAAAGAGACATGATTAAAGATAAATGATGCTTAATTGAAAATATTGGTAGGAAATCAGGAAAAATTGAAGCCAAAGTGGGTGGGAAGTACTGCTCCAGCTATCTTCTTCAATAGCCCAGGTCAATGGCATATGCTCTCTTTTTGGTTTTCATCAGGCTTTAGTGACCTCAGTGTTCTAAAATTCCCTTCAAGGAACAGCTTTTCATAGTGTTTCACCATGTAAATTTGCATTAATGAGCAGAGCTCTGAACAGTAACACTCTCTGACCTTGTTTATTTCCTTTTGAACTCTTATCAACTAAAACACTAATTATTTTAATTACATTTTAATTATGACATCCATCAACTTTTCATCTCTGAAACATCATATCTTTCTTATTTGCATTATGTGGGGTTATGCAAACAATACACATAGCTTGTCAGAACATGAACAGATTTAATGAAAGTCTCATAATGTCTGGTGGTACAATTGAAATGATCATCATCGTCATCATTGTTCAACCACTGTTATTATGAGTAATAACACCACTGCCTACAGATATCTGCATAACAACTTTCTTCCAGAGTTATTCCATCTTCCTCAGGTGATGAATTAAAACCCCAGCTAGATGATTCATCTGTATTATTTTGCCTTGAATCTTCCCATACCCATTATTTTTCCCAGGAATTCTTTTCTCATGGATGCCCACCATGTGAGCATCAAAATGTGTTCGCCACATGATGTCTACTTCTGAATCCTATTATTTCTCTTGAAGGCTCTAAAGTCCTTCCTCAACCCCGATAGAATGATTCTATCTGCTGGAACTCTCCAAGGGGAAAATCGGGGCTTTGCTAGTCTCCCAAGCTTCTTTCCTATCTCTGTGTATTTTGTGCCTGGTGTCATCACTCAGATTCTGAAGTCCTGGACACTAGTTGTCGCTTTTTTCTTTCATGAACATCACATCCAATATCTAGTATAAACTTTCCACCAGCTCACTCCACTCCATTATGTACAAACTCCTTGCTAACATTTTCAGTTGCTTTCGATAATAAAAATAAGGAAATAATCCAAACTCCTAAGTCCTCACCTTGTTTTAGATACAGTTCTAAGTGCCTTTTCATATATTAACTCATTTAATATTTTCAATAAATCCTACAAGGTGGGTATTATTACTTTTATCTTACCATAAGGAAGCTGAGGCACAAAGAAGTTGAATGGCACAAAGACTGTCAAAGGTCCTGCAATGGGGAGTCAGGATAAAAACTCAGGTAGGCTGGCTGCAGAAACTATTCTCTTAACTGCTCTGCTGGGTAACCTCTTTCAGAGACCAGAAGCCCTTCAAATCATGTGGCTGATATGCAGAAAAATCACTTTATTCCTCATATTTGAATTACTGGGCTTCCCACATGGTGCAAGTGGTAAAGAACCTGCCTGCCAATGCAGGAAACATAAGAGAAATGGGTTCAATCCCTGGATCAGGAAGAGCCCCTGGAGAAGGGCTTGGCAAGCACTCCAGTATTTTTGCCTACCAAATCCCATGGACAGAGGAGCTTGAAGACTTACAGTCTATAGGGTCACAAAGAGTAGGACACAACTGAAGTGACTTAGCATGCACACACATTGATTCACTGACTGACAAACATTTTGATTAAATAAAGCATTTGAAAAAGCTCCAGGAAAAATAATAGATGCTCAGAGAGCCATGTAAGGTGAAATAACCTGAAGATGTACCTTGGTAAAGGTTGTAACATTGAAAGAGAAAGTTTGATAATGAAAAGAGAAGCATAAGTTCTTTCTATTCTGAGGTTTGGTTGAATACCTCCGCATGAGAGTCTGGATAATGTGTCTGTGAGTGCTAAGTCACAACTGACTCTTTGTGACCCTATGGACTATAGCCCACCAGGCTCCTCTGTCCATGGGATTTCCTAGGCAAGAACATTGGAGTGAGTTGCCATTTCCTCCTCCAGAGGATCTCGTGACCCAANATAATGAAAAGAGAAGCATAAGTTCTTTCTATTCTGAGGTTTGGTTGAATACCTCCGCATGAGAGTCTGGATAATGTGTCTATGAGTGCTAAGTCACAACTGACTCTTTGTGACCCTATGGACTATAGTCCACCAGGCTCCTCTGTCCATGGGATTTCCTAGGCAAGAACATTGGAGTGAGTTGCCATTTCCTCCTCCAGAGGATCTTCGTGACCCAGNAAGTCACAACTGACTCTTTGTGACCCTATGGACTATAGCCCACCAGGCTCCTCTGTCCATGGGATTTCCTAGGCAAGAACATTGGAGTGAGTTGCCATTTCCTCCTCCAGAGGATCTCGTGACCCAAGGATCAAACCTGTCTCTCCTGAATTGGTAGGCAGATTCTTTACCACTAAGTGTCACCTGGGAAGCCAGTCTGGATGATAAGCCCCCTCAGTATTTAAACAAAAGTAGAGAGCATCAAAGGATGAGATGGCTGGACAGCATCACCGATGTAATGAGCATGAACTTGGACAAACTCTGGGAGGTGATGAAGGACAGGAAAGCCTGGCATGCTGCAGTTCATGGGGTTGCAAAGAGTCGGACATGACTGGACGACTGAACAAGAGGAGGGATTAAAAGGATGATACTTTTCAAAAATACTTTGACTCTTTGTGAAAGGCCTGCTGAAAGGATAGCTTTTGGTACTGCTCATCTTCACTTTGATGTGAATGCCTCAAAGGTGAGATCACTTAAATTTTTCTTTTGTTTGGATGTCAAAGGCTTTTCTAAAGCTGGATTTTCCTAATAATAGTGAGCCTGTTTAGTCATCTTATTGGAACAGTCTGATCAAAATTAAATTCTTTGTATCTGAAGGGTTAGGGAAAGTAGAAACCAAGAAGGGAAGAGGAGAAAGCTGCCCATTAGCAGTTTTTAAGTACAAACTGTACAATTGTATCTTGATTCCAAATAAGTGCTTAATCTGATTTTTCCTCCTGCCATGTTTGAAGTAATTAATCACTAGCAAAACTCTACTAAAAATAGTTTTTCTGTTGCAAGTAGTTTAGGGTTGCTTCTACCTTATACAAAATATTTTATTTAGTAAACAAATATCTACTAAGAACCTATGAGGTATAATCTCTACTAATATCAAACAACCACTGAAATTAGTCATTGAAATTAGTCAACGTTTAAGATAAAATTCCATTAGAACTAAAATAAATCAGGAATAAAGCATTGTTTTATTTAAAACAAAAACATATAATAAATATTTTAGAGCATATCAGCATGGTTTCCTGGTAGCTCAGACAGTAAAGAATCTGCCTGAAATGAAGGAAACCCAGATTCGATCCCTAGCTTGGGAAGATTCCCTGGAGAAGAGAATGGCAACCCACTCCAGTGTTCTTGCCTGGAGAATTCCATGGACAGAGGAGTCTGGTGGGCTACAGTCCATAGGGTCACAAAAAATCGGACACAACTGAGCAACTAACACTTTCACTTTCTGCATGGTTAAGGAAATGAATTCAAACAGTTTTTCACTTATGACCCTTACATACAATGGTAAGTAAGTCACAGTGATTTTCTGGAGTTCAAACAGCTCAACAAGAAACCACATCATTTTGATTATGAGAATTTTATTGCAAAACAATCTCCCTCTTTATGAATGGTTTTCTATATCTGATACAGAGGGGGAAAGAATGAGAAGATGCATCTAGCATTTTCAAGTTTTAAAAAAGTATCATTATTCTTCAGCCATTATTTCCTCCAAGGAGAAATCATTAGTTCGTCTCTGAAACTCTATTAGAAATGCTCTGCAAATCTGGCACAATGTGTTACACTATGCTCTTCCTTTAAAATACTGTAAGTTCCTGGAGGGGGATTAGAGATTATTTTCTATGTTCCCCTGCATTTCATACATATGTAAATAAATTAGTCACTCAGTCATGTCTGACTCTTTGCAACCCCATGGACTATAGACCTCCAGGCTCTTCTGTCCATGGGATTTCCCAGGCAAGAATACAGGAGTGGGTAGCCATTTCTATACATAGTACTGCTCAATACATATCCACCAAGCTAACTAATTGCTCTCTCTTAATTAACTTCATCTCCATTCTCATTTACGAACTCTACTCTCTCAAGTATGTTCTTGAGACATTCTTGTCCTTGTCTCATGTCACCTTAACTTATACTATTCCCTCTGCCTGTGATACATCCAGGCAGACTTCCTTCTCAGCCTTCAAGAAGCAGTTCACAAGACAACTTCTCTAAGGCAAAACCATGTACCCACTCAGTTTCCATAGCATACCAGGCATAATCCCATCATGACATTTATCACTTCTATTACAGTAGTTACTTAATATGTTTCTAGATCACACATTCTTTGAAGATGGAAACCTATATATTATTCAGTTTTGAGTCTCAAGCAGAAAGTGACACACAGAAGGAACTCAGCAAATCTCAACTGAGTTCATGATTGCCCATGATCTTCTATTAATAAATGTGCTGAATACATTCACCAGCATTTGCCTGGGCCCGAGCAGGATCCCAGCTCTTTTATAGGTACTTCAAATGTTTGCAGATGAATATTCTTCCCACCAACCNTGAGTGCTAAGTCACAACTGACTCTTTGTGACCCTATGGACTATAGTCCACCAGGCTCCTCTGTCCATGGGATTTCCTAGGCAAGAACATTGGAGTGAGTTGCCATTTCCTCCTCCAGAGGATCTTCGTGACCCAGGGATCAAACCTGTCTCTCCTGAATTGGTAGGCAGATTCTTTACCACTAAGTGTCACCTGGGAAGCCAGTCTGGATGATAAGCCCCCTCAGTATTTAAACAAAAGTAGAGAGCGTCAAAGGATGAGATGGCTGGACAGCATCACCGATGTAATGAGCATGAACTTGGGCAAACTCTGGGAGGTGATGAAGGACAGGAAAGCCTGGCATGCTGCAGTTCATGGGGTTGCAAAGAGTCGGACATGACTGGACGACTGAACAAGAGGAGGGATTAAAAGGATGATACTTTTCAAAAATACTTTGACTCTTTGTGAAAGGCCTGCTGAAAGGATAGCTTTTGGTACTGCTCATCTTCACTTTGATGTGAATGCCTCAAAGGTGAGATCACTTAAATTTTTCTTTTGTTTGGATGTCAAAGGCTTTTCTAAAGCTGGATTTTCCTAATAATAGTGAGCCTGTTTAGTCATCTTATTGGAACAGTCTGATCAAAATTAAATTCTTTGTATCTGAAGGGTTAGGGAAAGTAGAAACCAAGAAGGGAAGAGGAGAAAGCTGCCCATTAGCAGTTTTTAAGTACAAAATGTACAATTGTATCTTGATTCCAAATAAGTGCTTAATCTGATTTTTCCTCCTGCCATGTTTGAAGTAATTAATCACTAGCAAAACTCTACTAAAAATAGTTTTTCTGTTGCAAGTAGTTTAGGGTTGCTTCTACCTTATACAAAATATTTTATTTAGTAAACAAATATCTACTAAGAACCTATGAGGTATAATCTCTACTAATATCAAACAACCACTGAAATTAGTCATTGAAATTAGTCAACGTTTAAGATAAAATTCCATTAGAACTAAAATAAATCAGGAATAAAGCATTGTTTTATTTAAAACAAAAACATATAATAAATATTTTAGAGCATATCAGCATGGTTTCCTGGTAGCTCAGACAGTAAAGAATCTGCCTGAAATGAAGGAAACCCAGATTCGATCCCTAGCTTGGGAAGATTCCCTGGAGAAGAGAATGGCAACCCACTCCAGTGTTCTTGCCTGGAGAATTCCATGGACAGAGGAGTCTGGTGGGCTACAGTCCATAGGGTCACAAAAAATCGGACACAACTGAGCAACTAACACTTTCACTTTCTGCATGGTTAAGGAAATGAACTCAAACAATTTTTCACTTATGACCCTTACATACAATGGTAAGTAAGTCACAGTGATTTTCTGGAGTTCAAACAGCTCAACAAGAAACCACATCATTTTGATTATGAGAATTTTGTTGCAAAACAATCTCCCTCTTTATGAATGGTTTTCTATATCTGATACAGAGGGGGAAAGAATGAGAAGATGCATCTAGCATTTTCAAGTTTTAAAAAAGTATCATTATTCTTCAACCATTATTTCCTCCAAGGAGAAGTCATTAGTTCGTCTCTGAAACTCTATTAGAAATGCTCTGCAAATCTGGCACAATGTGTTACACTATGCTCTTCCTTTAAAATACTGTAAGTTCCTGGAGGGGGATTAAAGATTATTTTCTATGTTCCCCTGCATTTCATACATATGTAAATAAATTAGTCACTCAGTCATGTCTGACTCTTTGCAACCCCATGGACTATAGACCTCCAGGCTCTTCTGTCCATGGGATTTCCCAGGCAAGAATACAGGAGTGGGTAGCCATTTCCATACATAGTACTGCTCAATACATATCCACCAAGCTAACTAATTGCTCTCTCTTAATTAACTTCATCTCCATTCTCATTTACGAACTCTACTCTCTCAAGTATGTTCTTGAGACATTCTTGTCCTTGTCTCATGTCATCTTAACTTATACTATTCCCTCTGCCTGTGATACATCCAGGCAGACTTCCTTCTCAGCCTTCAAGAAGCAGTTCACAAGACAACTTCTCTAAGGCAAAACCATGTACCCACTCAGTTTCCATAGCACACCAGGCATAATCTCATCATGACATTTATCACTTCTATTACAGTAGTTACTTAATATGTTTCTAGATCACACATTCTTTGAAGATGGAAACCTATATATTATTTAGTTTTGAGTCTCAAGCAGAAAGTGACACACAGAAGGAACTCAGCAAATCTCAACTGAGTTCATGATTGCCCATGATCTTCTATTAATAAATGTGCTGAATACATTCACCAGCATTTGCCTGGGCCCGAGCAGGATCCCAGCTCTTTTATAGGTACTTCAAATGTTTGCAGATGTAATACTCTTCCCACCAACCAAAGAGTAGAAGTCCAGAGTAACTTTAACTTTAGATCCTTCCAGAAACAGAAGAACTCAGATTTGGTGCTACCTGAGATATGGAGAAGGCAATGGCAACCCACTCCAGTACTCTTGCCTGGAAAATGCCATGGACGGAGGACCCTGGTGGGTTGCAGGCCATGGGGTCGCTAGGGGGAAGCACGACTGAGGGACTTCACTTTCCCTTTTCACTTTCACACATTGGAGAAGGAAATGACAACCCACTCCAGTGTTCTTGCCTGGAGAATCCCAGGGATGGAGGAGCTTGGTGGGCTGCTGTCTATGGGGTCGCATAGAGTCGCACACAACTGAAGTGACTCAGCAGCAGCAGCAGCAGCAGCAGAGATACTTATAAGAGGTCAGGTTGGTGGTTCTGAGTGGAGAAACTGCCATCTTCTTGCCCAGATACAAAGACACATTGCTGCTATTGTTTTTCAGTCACTAAATCTTGTCCAACTCTTTACAACCTCATAGACTGCAGCCCACCAGCCTCCTCTGTTCTAAACTATCTCTCTGAGTTTGCACAAATTCATGACCTTGAGTCAATGATGCTATCTAACCATCTTATCCTCTGCCACCCCCTTTTCCTGCCCTCAGTCTTTTCTAGCATCAGGGTCTTTTCCAGTGAGTCGGCTCTTCACATCAGGTGGTCAAAATTTTGGAGCTTCACCTTCAGCACCAGTCCTTCCAGTGAATATTCAGGATTGATTTCCTTTAGGATTGACTGGTTTGAGTACAAAGGACTCTCAAGAGACTTTTCCAGCATCACATTTCAAAAGCATCAAGCATCCCTAATCGTTCCAGATCACTGATGCCAAAAGGCACACTTCAGTTAATATCTTTAATTTTTTAGCTGGGGCCTATTTTCCACCAGCTACCAACTCCAGGGAAGAAAATTCCTTATTCTTCTTTTCCATGTATAGTTTTTAACAGAACAAGAACTGGTACCTTTAACTTTCTAAAGGATATTTCTGTTCAGTTCTCCCATAGATTAGATCCTCCCAGACCATCCATTCTTCATCACAACCCTGTCACTGTTCAGTTAGTCCTTAGACTCTGGGCCCTGACATTAGGATGCAAACAGGCTTTGCCACATCTTCCCGCTTCCATAAAATTTTCCCAAATATCAGTCATTTGCATTCCACTTTCATTCTTTCCATTATATTTTCAATATATTTCAATATGAAAAGTGAAAGTGAAGTCGTGTCCAACTCTTTGTGACCCCGTGGACTGTAGCCCACCAGGCTCCTCTGTCCATGGGATTCTCTAGACAAGAATACTGGAGTGGGTTGCCATTTCCTTCTCCAGGGGATCTTCCTGACCTAGGGATCAAACCCAGGTCTCCTGCATTGCAGGCAGAAGCTTTAACCTCTGAGCCACCAGGGAAGCATATATATTTCAATATATTACTGTCTTAATATTTTTCTTTAAATTGATTATTTATTCAAATAAATCTGTCCTTATCCTGTGCAACATCACTTATAAAAGCCACAAGTTTAAAATCTCATCATCTTATGAAATAGATGTTTATTATATAACACCAGTGGTTCTCACACCACATAGTTACTTGGTCCAAAATGTTAAGCTATCACTATTTATTTATTTATCATATTAATGATATCATTTTGGTTCACATATTATTTTTTCCTTATAGTTCTATTCTGTTTTCTTTTCTTCAACCTGTCCTATTTCATATGCTCTTCATATGCATTATAGATTACTTGTCTTATAGATAGGGATTATGGGTTTAAGAAGTATGAAAGAGTCCCAGAACCCATGTTCTAGTGCCAATTCCTCCAATATCCAATTTGAGGATTTAGCAATCTCTCTGAATCTGATTGTTCATGCTAGAACGAGAGGAGTGTACCAGAAGCCCTCACTCTTCGAGGCTCATATGATTTGAGGCACATAAATCAAATATAAGGTATTAGTTCATTTACAAAAAGAAAAATATTTCAGAACATCTAGTATCATGAACCAGAAACAAAGGAAATAGTAGTCAACTATAGTACAATTCTGAATTTTTAAAATAGAAATGTAAAGTCAAAGGCCAATGAGACCTACAATGGTACTTTTTCTAATTTTTATAGAAAAAATATATTCAAATGTTATTAAGTGCAATAAGGGCTAACTATGAATTCCAGAAAAAAATATTCTATACCAAAGTTATGTGAAATTGAGATCCTAGTGTCTAAGTTCTATTTGTTTGTAACATACAACTCTTTCTCAAAAGGCCATCAATTCTTGGTAGAAGAACACATTCATTGAAACCATGGATGATTGCCCTTATTATTACAGCTGTTGTGTTGGTTCTAGCAGTAATCATCGGTCTCCCTGTTTATTTTTTGGTATTTGGTAAGAATCTGATTGCATTATTTTGAAAATTTAAAAATCTAGACAATTGATTTTAAAATCTTAATATTTTAGAAACCCTTTTCTAATATTTTCAAATGTAATTTTCATTGCAATAATAGTTTATATAGATGTATACATATTTTGTATAATTTGATATTTATTTTCATAAATTTGTCTACATTTTGGAAATGAAAACATTTATGTGTAAAAATTACTTCTAGCATTTAAAATTTGACTTGGTTCATGTAATATTTTCTCTCAAACAATGCAGTAGAGTCATATCATATGTTATTGTATGGTTTAATAATATTTAATATACTGAGAGCAAAATATTATTTTAGTAGCAATTCTAGCTTTGAGGTCAGCTTTTTGAATATAATACATTCTACTATTATTATTTAATTAACAGCTTAAATTTATAAGTTACCACTAACAAGTGGTAATTGTGTCAGGATACAACTGACAGCCATGTGTGTAAGAATGTGTGATCTTAATAAAGGATTAAAGGAAGTGTTGGCTACAGCTGTTGTGTTTAATTCCCAACAACTTGTCAGTTACAGGAGTTTTCTGCATATCATCCCTTCTGATAGTTCTACAACTCAAATGATCCATTTTTGTTTTCCTTTCCAGATCAGAAGGTTCATTATTACCAAACTTCCTTCCAGATCCCTAATATTGAATATAATCCTGATTTTTCAGTGGAACATTCAAAAAATAGGACAGACCTAAAACAAAAAATCAGTAATGAGGTAAGTCTGAGCTTTTCTGCCATCATTCCTACCCTGACAATATTATTATGAGGGAGTTTAAATTATAATAAGAGGCAATTTGAGAACATACAAAACTGCAGTTATGTTAGGGTTGCCAGAAAAACAAAGAATGCCCAGTTTGATTTTAATTTCAGATTATCCTGAGTATATATTTCATGCTTATACTAAAAAATCATTGTTTATCTGACATTAAAGCTTAACTATATTTTTATTTGCTAATCCTGGCAACTCTAACTATCTCAGGAAGATTGGAACAATACATTGGACAAAGGATAATTGTACCATATGCTGAACAACATAAGCCCAAGAGATAAACAGGTAGCTCAAATAGACACACACACACAAAATTAAATTTATCTGGAGACATAACTTAGTTAGGTACAAACATTACCATATACAATATAGTAAGCACCTACTGTGTGCATGACCCAATGTAGGCAACTTATACTCAACATTTTAGTCCTGAAAATATACCACAGAAACACACAGACTAGCTCTTTCACTGAAGACTTCAGTTTATACACAGATTCTACGGAATATAGCATTGACCAAAGATGGCAGATCTTTGCCAGGTTTAGAAATACGTCTTTAGATCTTTCCCAACCAAAAGCAAAAGCTGATGAAATGAGTCGAAGGATGCAACTGGGTGGGATTAGTGTGCCTTTCCAAAAATACATTCTAAGCAAATACTTAGGGGGAAAAAAATTGGTGCAGAATATATGCTATTTTGTTATATGAGTCCAGGTAAAGATTTGATGCCTTTTTCTTGATAAGTATATTAATTTTTAAAAAGTGTTCCCCAAAATACACATTTTCCTCCTCTTCCTCATTTACCACAGTTTCAAAACACAGCTTATAAATTTTTACCAAAGCCTAAAAAGTTTATTTTTAATCACACTCATGGGGATGATAATTATGTTTGGATGATAGTGGCTGTTAAGTCCATTCATAGCAAGTTTTCAAAGAAATTCAGTTTCTGTACTGTCTGTTGAAATATATGACTTCATTCGACTCGTTATC
>SJYW01012261.1:1573-16586 GCA_006410735.1 Raphicerus campestris | reverse complement strand
GGCCACCTCATGTGAAGAGTTGACTCATTGGAAAAAAAACTTTGATGGTGGGAGGGCTTGGGGGCAGGAGGAGAAGGGGACGACCGAGGATGAGATGGCTGAATGGCATTACATACTTGCTGGACGTGAGTCTGAGTGAACTCCAGGAGATGGTGATGAACAGGGAGGCCTGGCGTGCTACGATTCATAGGGTCGTAAAGAGTTGGATGCAACTGAGTGACTGAACTGAACTGATATATGTATGTCGGCTTTCTAGGTGGAAAATGAAAGTGAATGTGAAGTCATGTATGACCTTTGCGACCCCGTGGACTGTAGCCCACCAGGTTCCTCCGTCCATGGGATTCTCCAGGAAAAATCTGCCTGCCAATGCAGTAGATGCAAGAGATGTACGTTCGATCCTTGGGTTGGGAAGATCCCCTTGAGGAGGAAATGGCAACCCACTCCAGTATTCTTGCCTGGAAAATGGACAGAGGAAACTGGTGGGCTACAGTCCATGGGGTTGCAAAGAGTTGGCTATGACAAAGCAACTGAGCAAGCACACATATGTGTGTATATAATACACACCCATATATATAAACACACACAGGTATATGTGTATGTATAGAAATGCAGCTGATTTTTGNGCTACAGTCCATGGGGTTGCAAAGAGTTGGCTATGACAAAGCAACTGAGCAAGCACACATATGTGTGTATATAATACACACCCATATATATAAACACACACAGGTATATGTGTATGTATAGAAATGCAGCTGATTTTTGTATGTTGATTTTATATCCTGCAACTTTGTTGAATTCATTAGTTCTAATAATTGTGTATGGGGGTTGGGGGAGACTCTTTTGGGTGTTCTACATGTAAGATCGTGTCATCTGTGAACAGAGATAATTTTACTTTTTCCTTTCCAGTTGAATGTCTTTTTTTTCTTTTTCTTGCCTTGTTGCTCTTGCTAGGACTTCCATTACTATCTTGACTAGAAATGGTGAGAATGTGCATCCTGATCATGAAAGAAAAACTTGCAGTCTTTCATACTGAGTATGATGTTAGCTGTTGATTTTCATATATGGCCTTTACTGTATTGAGGTAATTTTCTTCTATTCATAGTTTAATGGAGAAGGCAATGGCAACCCACTCCAGTACTCTTGCCTGGAAAATCCCATGGATGGGGGAGCCTGTTAGGTTGCAGTCCATGGGGCTGTGAAGAGTTGGACATGACTAAGAGACTTCACTTTCACTTCACATATATTCTAAAGAAAATTTGTTTCTGAAATAGAAATAAAAATAGAATTAGAATCATCCACAAATAGATTTTTGTGGAATACAAGTCAATCGGTAGCTTTCAAATACCAAAGAAATAATGAATTTAGAAACATGTGTTCTATTGGTTTTGTAATAAGACAAAAAAGAGATTTCACAAATGCAAATTATGCCCGAATGGTGCCCTTTTATTGATGGATACAGTTTCAAAAGTACAATTCCCAGGATTCCCATTAACCTAGACCCAGAGAAACTAGTACAAAATGATGTCCATTGTCCATGAGGCAGCTCACAAGTGAGCACTCAGAGGGGGTCCTAAGTCAGGTACATGGCTGGTCCCCTTGCTGTAACCCTGTCCTGCCTGGTGATCATCAGTTAGTCTCTTGGTCTGTCCTCTCTGGACTGTCAGCCTCCTCTTTCACAAAGCCCTGCCAATGGTAATGTTCTACAAGAAATGGGGGACAAAAAAAAAAAAAAAAAGCCTCTATGCTTGGGAGCTCGACAGGGCCTTACTTGGTTTCAGTGTTAACAAAACCTTAAAACTGCATTTCATGGAATAAGCACACAAAAATACTTTTACCTGCTGCCTCCTTGCAGCCTTCCAGGTGCCAAGTGCTAGACATCTGAAGACTTGCAGAGACTCCATAGCCAGCTAAGAAGAAACTCCACTTGTTCTAGAAGCACAGGCCACAGCTTGCCTTGGCCAGAATCCTCTAAATCACTGAACTCCAGAGAAACTTGTGTAACTCACAGAGAAAACGAGCACAGGGAATAACTCTGTTTTCAGTAAAACACCTTCCAGTTACAAATTAGAATATACAATGGAAATAGATATTGCCTTGAAAAAACAATAAGACATGGTATGTAAACTTCTCAAAACTCTTTTGATGTCCAAGTCACTCAGTAAGTGAAAATCCTAAATAAATATTAAATAATCAATGTGTGATGATGACATGCTACTGTTGTTTAGCCGCTCAGTCACATCCAACTCTTTGTGACCTCATAGATTGTAGCCCATCAGGCTCCTCTGTCCATGGGATGTTCTAGGCAAGAATGCTAGGAGTGGGTTGCCATATCCTTCTCCAGGGAATCTTCCCCACCCAGGGATCAAACTCCCATCTGCATTGGCAGGCAGATTTTTTACCACTGAGCCATCAGGGAAGCTTGATGAAGCGAATTATCCAACTAACACATACGTATATATCTAACATATATACATGCAATATATATATATATATATATATATACCTAACATGTATATATCTCACAAATACATGTTAGTCAAGCATCAGTTTCTTTTTTATCAAATAGGACTGGTCCAGAGAGCCACACCGGGACTACTTTTCATGACTGGACAATCTTCCTGAATGGTTCTAGCCCAGAAAACCAATTACTTTTTTTCCAGATCAGTGGAATTCCTGAGAGTAAAATAAATATTTGCACCCATTCTGTAGTTAGTTCATCTCAGCCCTCTACAGCTACCACTTAAAACAGAATGCAGTGTTCAGTGAAGATTCTCATAGCTGTATTAGAGAACAGGTCTACTGGGAAATAGTAAAACATAAATCGAACCCCAAAATGGGAGAAAGCAACAAAAATAAAATGAAGTGTCCAGAACACAAAAACAAAGAAAGAGCAGAAAATCATAATGTTTTTATATGTTTGGACTACATGTAAAATAAACATAGCTTTCAGTTTATTTATATGGTGAATAAATACTTTTTAAAAAATCTTCCTATTTTATGTGAAAGGAGCAACAAAAAGGAACAACAGGCTAGGTGACTCACCAAATGGGAGGATATAGTAAAATATAAAAGATAAATAAAATGGGACTGTGAAATTTGTAGTTTATCAGGGTTTCAGTGAGGGCAGCAAAGCTCTATAAAAAGATCCTTAAAATGAACATGAGGGAACTGGAAAGTCTGATCCAAAAGGGAAAAGGCAAAGGAAAACAATGTAGACTATGGAAAGAAGAAATAAAGACAAAAAAAGTGGACATATGAATGAATGAATCAGCTAATCAATTAGGTGATCAATTAGTGAGACACTGACCTAGTGAGTTCTAACTGGAGAAACAGGCTCAGTTTCCTATACAATCAATAGCTGGCAGTCAAGGCCAGTTATTGGGAGCTCCTAGAAACTTCCTTTAGTTATTAGCAAGCTCCTTGGCTTTTATTGCAATTTTAATGAGAGTGGAAATGTTTCAGGTGCTAATGTGCCTGGGTAGCTCTGCTAAGATGTAAAGCTGAGTAACTTGTTTCAGAGACAGAGGAGATAGTGGGCCAAAAATAAGTTTCTGGCCTGGTTTTGCTAAATAAACAGAGATGACACCTCTGAAGATTTGAGGACAAGAACAAGCAAAGATTGCAGCAGGTGCCCTTACCTGATGTGCCTTCTCCTTCCAGGAGAACTGTAGTCTGCAGAGTTGCTCAGCTCAGAAATGACCAGACCAAAGCTTTGAACTGTCTGGCATATCATGAACCTCACTCATGCCCAGGCTCAGTCATGTCTGACTCTTTGCAACCCCGTGAACTTTAGCCCACCAGGCTCCTCTGTCCATGGAAGTTTCCAGGCAAGAATAATGGAGTGGGTTGCCATTTCCTCTTCTAGAGGATCTTCCTGACCCAGGGATCAAACCTGCATCTCTTGCAGCTTCTGCATTGCAAGCAGGTTCTTTACCACTAGAGCCACTTTGAAACTAGACTTTCTAATTAAGAGATCCCCATCTCTCCACTCCTCACTGTACATCTCATCAGTCTGGTGGTGTCCCCTGATAAGAAATCAGCCATGGAGAACCAGAAAAGAGGACAGGATTTCCAAGGTCCTTCAGAAAGGAGGCTTGCTGCTGCTACTGCTGCTGCTAAGTCACTTCAGTTGTGTCCAACTCTGTGTGACCCCATAGATGGCAGCCCACCAGATTCCCCCGTCCCTGGGATTCTCCAGGCAAGAACACTGGAGTGGGTTGCCATTTCCTTCTCCAATGCATGAAAGTGAAAAGTGAAAGTGAAGTCGCTCAGTCGTGTCTGACTCCTAGCGACCCCATGGACTGCAGCCCACCAGGCTCCTCCATGCATGGGAATTTCCAGGCAAGAGTACTGGAGTAGGGTGCCACTGCATTCTCCAACAAAGGAGGCCTAGAGACTATTTAAAGCATTACAAAACCTACATTGCAGAGTGTGCTTATATTGATATCTAGTTATTGTGTTTGTTTTCACTGTTCTCACTGAAATAATTGTTTATACATTCTGTGTGACTAAGCTCTTTCTTTTCTTTTCCTTTCATTTGCAGGCAATAAGAAATTTACCTTTGATTATGTAAAAACAAAAACTTAAAAGCAGATTCAGAGGTGTAGTACACACCAAAATCCAAATGCAGTGAGTTTAAGAGAAGGTGGGGAAAGAGAAATCAGAAACCATAGTACAGAAAAATGTTTTGAGGAATTTTGAGGAATTTGGTTTAAGTTGATCAAATACCTAGGGCTAATGGGGGAAACACTTTATTAAAAAAACTGGAATAAAAGGTGTGTTTTATACTATAAGGAGAATGCATTAGAGGCGGGAAATAATGCAGACAGGGAGAGTTGCTAGAACAATGACCTTGAGTTGGAAAGAAGGAGAAAGCTCTAGGGAGGGAAATCTGGGTATGTGTGAGGATAAGAACCTTTGAAAGGGCTGATGTGATTTTTTTTTTCCTGTTTTCTTCATGAAATAGTAAGCGAGGTCCAGAAGTGATGAGTAAGAAGTATTGGAGATTTGAAGAAGAAAGCACAAAATTGTTATCTAGATGCACGCAAGAGAGAAAGTAGAATAGGGAAATATAATATGATTGTATGATTGCCATATGGCATTCCAGTTCTACTTAAGGTTCATGAAAAAAGAAAAGTGAAAGTATTAGGTGCTCAGTCATGTTTGTGATACCATGGACTACTGTCCATGGTATTCTCCAGGCAAGAATACTGGAGTGGGTTGCCATTTCCTCCTCCAGGGGATCTTTCCAATCCAAGGATTGAACCCGGGACTCCCACATTGCAGGCAGATTCTTTAAGGTCTGAACCACATTAATGGTGACATTTAAGGTTCATGTTCATGAATTTAACAAAAGACCAATCAATAAGGATATGACATTTTCCTCATCCTCATTTAATGGAGTGGAGGTACAGGTGTGTGCTTGGCAGAATGTAATAATTAGCCAAGTCTGAGATTTTTGCTGAGTTGATTGTGATGAAGGAAGAGTGGGGCAGGGAAGCTGGTCACATCACAAGATAATGATTATAACCAACTGCCGTGGAATCCAAGCTGGATGAGAAGTGAGGTGTGAGTATGAGTGGAACGAGGGACGATGAAGAGGTCCTGAAAGCACCGCTTTAGGTGGACTGGTGGGGTTTGAGGATTGCTGGTATTTCGGGACTGGAGGAAGTGAGAAGGAAGGATGAGAAGTAACAGTCTGAGAAACGGATGCTGAGAATTGAGATTGTGGAGGTGGTGCCAATTTTGGTAATGACAAGGTATGGGGAGGGAGAGGCTGAGAGAGGGACAAGATTACTGGAGGAGAGGAAGCTAATAATCTCAAGCAAAGGGTGCTGTAAAGATCTTCTGTGATGGTAATTGAATGCCCCAAAAGAAGATAGTGGTGCTGTTAGGAACAGCAAGAGTGACCTAGGATTTTCCTATCCGAAGAGTGGACCCGCAGCCACAGCAGCACCGGGCTTCTTGTTGGCCACTTAGGATCTCAGGTCCAGAAATACTAAATCAGAATCAACAGTTCAGTGAGACCCTCCTAGACAACCATATGTTTATTGAGGTTTGTGAAGCACTTAACTGAAAACTCAACATCTTTGTGAAATGAGGAGTAACTAGGGTGTTGCAATGATTATAACAAGAAGGGAGGGATCTGTTGGGAGTACAGTCTGATGACAAAAGATTCAAAGCGGGATGTTTTTAGGGAAGAAGTTTGGTGAATGAGGTGAAAACTGCAATGAAAAGCAAGAAGGACAACCACCTGACTTGAAAGGAAGCTAGGGAGGCAGTGTTCTTGGGAGGATCTGGGTTTCATTTAGGACAAAAAGATAAAATGAACATCTAGAGACAAAGCTGAGTATCTCTGAAGATTCAAGAATAGGTTGAGTTTGCTGATTAGGGGCTGTGGGTTCAACAGGGCACAGTGGAAATGCTCAGAGGTTGAGGAAGTATTGGAGATGGCCTTACGGTGGTTTTCTAATAGAATTAGTGGGGCAAGTCTGGGGCTTACCATAGTGACAGACATAAACAAGGATGAAAGATGTGGTGACTTATTCCTGGTGGATTTCAGGCAGATAAAGATGCTACGTCTATCAGTGTCATAGGATAAAGAAATGTGGGTTTTCAGGGGGACTCCTCTCCAGTTTCAATGATAAAGGTTTGGAGGCCAAAAAGGAAACAATTATACTTTTTTCAAAAGAGAAATGGATGCTGCTGCTAAGTCGCTTCAGTCGTGTCTGACTTTGTGTGACCCCACGGATGGCAGCCCACCAGGCTTCCCCGTCCCTGGGATTCTCCAGGCAAGAACACTGGAGTGGGTTGCCATTTCCTTCTCCAATGCATGAAAGTGAAAAGTGAAGTGAAGTCGCTCAGTCGTGTCCAACTCTTAGCGACCACATGGACTGCAGCCTACCAGGCTCCTCTGTCCATGAGGGTTGCCAGGCAAGAGTACTGGAGTGAGCTGAATGAAGTTAAATTTATACACATAATAAAATGGGCTTCCCAGGAGGCTCAGTGGTAAAGAGTCCTCCTGCCAATGCAGGAGATGCAGGGGACATGGGTTTGATCGCTGGGTCAGGAAGATCTCCTGGAGCAGGAAGTGGCAACCCACTCCAGCATTCTTGCCTGGAGAATCCCATGGACAGAGGAGACTGGCAGGCCACAGTCCATGGGGTTGCAAAGAGTCAGACATGACTAAGTGACTGAACACACACATACAAGGAAATAATATAGTGAAGTTAAATAAATGAGCCAGGGTCATGTATTTTAAAGTAGCTAAAATTCAAGCACATAATGCTGAGTGAAAGAAGTGTATTCCATAAAAGAGTTTTGATATCAAACAATCAGCTTGATAACACTTTGAAAAAAGTTCAATACAAAACACAATAATGGATGTTCTTAATGAATATATTTGTATACTTGTAAGGGTATAATGAACATAAACTTAAGAAACCCTGATGATGATCCACCAGTTTTAGGAAATTGTTTACCTCTGGAAGAGAAATAAGAAGGTTAAAGACAGGATGTTAGCAATATTTATGAGCCTTATTTAAAAAGAAAAACAGATCTGAAGAAAATATACAAAACATTGACATCTGTTCTATTTTAGTACACATATGAGTTTTTGTTATACTTATTTGAAATGCTTTTTTCATTTTAAAATAATACATGAAAATGGTAGATAATGGAAGAAGGATTATAATTCACCACTGAGCCTTGGAAGATAGACACTAATGTTCTTTAAAAATGATGACACAGCTGTTTTATCCAGTCACCTCTTCTTCCTTTAACTTGTAGGCACAAGGACCCATCTCAACCCTGCCATGTCCTCCCTTCTCCCCTTCCCTCTCCAGAAGCAACAAGAAGGATAAGCGCATCCTATTTTCTAATGCAGAACAATGTATCTTTCACATCTGTCCTCTCTTTCTAGGCCTTTCCAGAGACACATGGTTTTAAACTAAATAGCATCTTAATATGTAAATGGACTTTTGTCTTCCCTCGCCTGAGAAGCAATTTGATTTCTCTTAAGTGGCAAGGACAAGGAAATAACATATTACTGTAAAAATTGCAAATTCACCCACAAAACACTACAGGTTCCATCTTTTGCAAACAAGCATATTGATACAACTCTTTTCACTCTCAACAGGGAAACTTTGAACTTATGGTGAGTTTGTGGTGATGATGATGAACTTGAATTATGTTTGAGAGACTTTTTTCTAGAATTAATCATGACTCTGAGATCCAGTTTTTTTCTCAATGCATCAGTACATGGACTCATAAATCAGATCTCTAAAGCAACTGAGTTCATCTGCCTCTACGTGTATATATCAAGTATAATCAATGAGCTGAGAGTCCTTTATTTGCTGAGCAAACTGACCTACTTCATCCTGCTAATAGTGTTCTCAATTTATCAATCAATGAAATACACATGGCAGCCATGAAGTCTGATCAACTTGTCACAAAGCAAAATCAATCACTTTAAGTAGAAAGCATTTCGGTTTTCACCATAACCCGATAATCAAATTTCTGTTTGATTTTTACTTTTGTAAAACTAGTGAGTTTTATTTAAGCCCAGAATGCATGTAATATAATTTCTAAAATAACACATGCAATTTTGAACTATATGAGTAACGTCTAAATCAAGGGCAATGTTGTATGGATGTATTTCTCAATCTTTCCATTATTGTCTCCTAAGGACTCGCCCCTTCTCTAGGGGATCTTCCTGACCCAGGGATCAAACGGGCATCTCCTGTGTCTCCTACTTTGCAGGCAGATTTTTTACTCACTGAGCCACCTGTGAAATCCTTTTTTTAAGACATGATTTTGTAATTGTCCATGCTCCTTGAGATTTAAATATCATAGATACCATGTATATCTCTTTTACATATTGTGTGTACACCTGGGCTTTATTCATAAAGCTGGTAAGTTTGCATTTTTTTTCCCTCTAAGAATGAATTTTTGCCCACTTAGGGGTGATACCACTCCTGTTGAGAATGCCTGCTGGATGGGAAGTTCTGCCATTATATTATTCTAAACTTACAAATATTTTAGTGCCTACCCTTCTCTCCTTTCTTGTTTGATCTTCACTGCAACCCCAATACATTAACATATACTATACTGCAAGTAAACAGGATCAGTTAACTGGTTTTCCATCCATCCTTCATTTCCCACTAGGAATTTGATCATTACTTTAAAAGCAGAATGTTTTTCATGCCCAGGCATCTGCATATCGACTTTCCTTTTGTTCCTTCTTTAGTTGACCACAATCGTTCTCAAATTTTAATGAACAGAAGAATTTCTGTGCATAATTGTACACACCATATCATATGTACCCTCCATTATGAGTTAGGAAAGGGCTTTTTCAAGGGTAATTTTGGCTATAGTCAATTTTCACCTTGCATGCTGATTTGAGAAGCTAACCATTATATAATTCCACACAATTCCATGCATTAGTCAGACCCTAGCTCAGTCTGTATTCAGTTCTGGGCATTAGTTTTGAGAAACAATGACAAACTAAATTATGCTTTTCTAGAAGATCACAACCATAGCTTGAGGAAAACGGTTACATTACCTGGGAACAGTTAGCCTGGGAAAAGAATGTGAAGGGAAGACCTCATAACTGTCCTCAAGTATTTGAATAGCTAGCAAGAAGGATTAAGCCATTAATGCAAGTGGGTATGAGCTCAGGTGCTGGCTTGAACTCTTTCAACTCAGGAAGATAATATAACCAATCCATGACTTAACTTCATTATCTAAAAAAAAAAAAGATATTAACAACATTTACTTTATTATGTGCCCATATTATCCACAGGGATAAAGAGAAGATTAAATGAGTTAATACATCTATAAACTGCTAAGAACAGTAGCTAGTAGTATCATGCACTATCCTTATGTCAGTTTGAGGAAAGTGTTAACAGTTCTAAGATATGTATTACTAGCTTTACATATCACACTGTAATGAACGCCCTGGGTCTGGAAGTAATCAAGCAGAACCTGGTTGAGTATCTGTCAGTGATTCTGCAATGCAGACTAGATTAGAGGCTGGGCTGGGTCGGGGAGTGGGGGGGGGGTGGTGCCTGGCCCTCGTGATCTCTTAAGATCCTGTCAGTTCCAAGACTCAGGGTGTCTCCAGAACCACCTAATTATCTCCAAACTTAAGCTCCTTGAACACTTGGTCTGAGGGAAGTTGTTCGCAAAATTGACCCATAAACAGAATTCCACACAGCAGTGGCCTAAAAATCTTCCCTATGCGGTTGGTGATGTGTCTTCATTCCTGTTCAACCACAGCGCCAAGCCCACGGGCTCCCTGAACGTTGGGGCCCCACGAGCACACCCTTTGGTCCTTACACTGAAAATTCTTTGTTAGTCTCCCAATGAGTGAATGACTGCCAGTTCCTGCTGAAAATATGTCCCAACCTTAGATGGACTGTGTTTTCCTTGGTGCTAACAACGACTAGCCTTCACTGCTAAGAAAGGGACCATACATCGAAATACTTGTTGTGATACTGCTTACCCAAATATCAATACAACATATGGAAAACTACAAACCCAACAGCTCTATTTTAGCATATATATACAGGGCTCCAGTAACTGGGGACTGGCAATCATTTCTACTTAATTTGCAGAACTGATCAGACCAGTCATCCATAAGTCACATAGGCATGGCCACAGACAATTTTATGACTCCACTTTGAAAAATATTAATCCAATGGTCTTCATTTTTTTCATTCTTCCACCTTTCTTTAGTATTTCTTCAGTAATTTAGACTTTACTACTTATAACCTTTTCCTTCAAAGTCTCTTTTCTCCTGACTCAGTACTTGCAAATCTTCATATCCACTCAACCTGTTAAATGCATCATGTCTGTTTTGTCTGTTTCCGCCTCTCTTTACCCTCCTCTTGGTGTTGCCCTTAGGTCTCTGCTCTTTACATTCTTCTCCCGATGAACTTGTTTCTTTTCCTTAATCCCCAAATTCCCATCACTCTCAAACTATTGAAAAAGTCTCCTTAGGGGACGATAATGAAAACAAGGTTGAGAAACTTTGTTTGCCTTTGACTTGGATACCATATTAACAGAGTTCAAAACTGCACTTGTGGGACTTGCCTGGTGATCCAGTGATTAAGAATCCACCTTGCAATGCAGGAGTCGTGGGTTTGATCCCTAGTTGGGGAACTGAGACCCCGCAGGCTGTGAAGCAACTAAGCTTGTGCGCCGCTACTACCTAGCCAGAGTGCCACAACCAGAGAGTCCGTACACCACAATGAAAGACACATCAAAGACCCCAGCCACAACAGAGACCCAATATAGCCTCATTAATTAATTGATTTAAAAACCTGCACTTGTCATAGCAGCCATATTACATGCATTTTGGATTTAAACAAAATGCACCAGTTTTACAAAAGAAATTTGATTATTGGGTGATGATAAAACAGATATTTTCTTTTAACCTAGTAGGGTTGATTTTGCATTGTAACATGTCACTCTTCCTAAATGATTGATATGGATGCTTCTGTTCATTGATTAATTAAGGACACTCAGCTTAGGCCTCTGGCCCAGGCATCAGTTAGAGAGCTTTACTCACAGGATGGCTCCATGCGAAAGCTTCTACCAAGATCACAATCAAATCCTGCTCACTGCCCATGACTTGATTACTCCTCTGTGTGTGTGTGTGTGTGTGTGTGTGTGTGTGTGTGTGTGTGTGTCTCAGTTGTGTCCTACTCTTTGTGACCCCATGTACTATAACAGCCTGCCAGGCTCCTCTGTCCATGGGATTCTCCAGGCAAGAATACTGGAATGGGTAGCAGCCATTCTCTTCTCCAGGGGATCTTCCCAACCCAAGGATTGAAACCAGGTCTCCTCCATTGCAGGCAGACTCTTCACTATCTAAACCACCAGGGAAGCTCAGACTACTCCCCTATTCAGATTCAAATACCCAGCTATCTCTGACTCTTTTCCTCCCCTTAGTCTTAATCACCTCCCTACAGCCAGTGAGCCACAATGTACCACTGAATTTCCCCTGCAAAATGTCACTTGCCTACCCTCTCCTTTGTGTTCACATGTAAGCCTTCACAATCAAGGATCTGGAACACAACAGAAATTCATCTTTTCTCACTGCTTCTGGCCTGCCTCCTCTCTAAGCCAGCATATTAACCTCCTATAACACTAGTCTTCACCAGTTCATTAATGCTTCATCTAATAAATATTTATTGAACACCACCCCCCACTCCATGAAGACACTCCAGAGTGGCAGCCACACAAAAGGCACCCAATAAATTTTGGTGGAAATTTTGTAAAATTCTCATATTTATTTAGAGTTAAGGAATATCCTCTGAGCAACTTGACACTGCTAATTCTTCTGGAGGAGCATTGACTCAAACGACCTGGGTCACAAACTTTCTTAGCATAATAGTGTAGCATATTGAAAAATGTTCCTTGGGGGGCACTGTGAGTGCCTCACACAACCATATCAATGCTTCAATGTCCCCTTCCAGTTTGCCATGGCACAAAGGACAAAGTCAAGGGAATGTGAGAGGCATAAAGACGTTCTTATTCTTGTTATTTATTTGCCTAGCCCATACCTCCACATGGGGTCAGGCTTACAAATGAAAGAAGTATGGAGTTGTTTTTTCTTAAGGCTCATCAAAAAAGCCTTTGACCAAAAATATCTCACCTTCTGGGCCAACCTCAGAGTGAAACTCACAAGTTAGTCTTTGGAACTAAAACATCAAGGGCTCAGCCTAAAATGTTATTAGGGAAGTGACATATTAAACCAGGGTTGGCCTTTAATTCCTTACTACCAATTAAGCTTGTGTTCAACAACACATCAGTTCTTTCATAGTCTTTCACACATCTTCTCTTCCTTTTCACTCCTGACTCTGTCACTCATGGTCAGCTCTGCTCAGGGCTAGCTGGCACACAGGTTTGTGCAGGTTGAACACTTAGCAGCTCCAGGGACAACCGTGGCCACGGGCCCCACAGATGCCTGCATTTCCTGATCAGCTTTGCCTTCTCCCACTCCCATCCTATTAAAAAAAAATCATCTCTCTAGTACAATCTATATAGAGGATAGTATAAAATTTAAGGCTCTGACTTTCTGAACAGAATTTCTCTAATATAATACAAAACATCAGTCCTCCCATCCAACATACTTCTACTTACTGTTCATTGATTGGCCTCCCATTGAACATGCTACCACTTTATCACACTTTTTTCAAAAAACTTTGATCACTCTCTTCTTCCAATCAAAACTTTCTTTCCTTTTCTTTCTCCTTTTCCAATTCATCATCATTGTCTAAGGCCTAACATAAATTCCATCTTCCAGAAACTCTTCCACACTATTTTAGCTCAAATTTCTCTCTCTTCTGAACTCTTCCAACAAATATCCCTCCTCTCCATTTGATACATGTCCTTTGCAGAATTCATTTCTTATGTACATTATTTCTTTAAAGAGATTATAAATTTCTCAATGATAGGGATAAGATTTACTATTGCTTTTGTATTCTTTCGTTAAAGACGAGAGAGTGTTCATTTTTGAGAAAATGCACAAAACATGCACTCATAAGCATCTTTCTCTGTGAAAACGTATTATAATTCAATTATAGTTATACCAAGACCGAGCAAGGCATTGGCCAAGCCATTGGAAAAAATATGAAGACATCGAACATGGAGTAGGGAACATCCAATTGAAAGTGGGTGTGAGATGGATGAATAGAGCTTCGAGGCTATGAGTTGCTGTGAGGAAGACAATATTACTTGTGCTGATAAACTGGGCAAGTTAGATAGACAAGGGGAGAATTTATTGGAAAAATATTTGTTGAGTACATATGATGTGCAGTTACTAGGCTGGGCCCTGAAGAGCATAGTCATAACAAATTACCTTCATGAAACTCACAAATGGAACCTGTTGCAACATATGTTCAGGAGATTCATGAGCTCTCAATCAATGACCCTTTTTGAGTTTTGCTAAATCATGTATTCAGACATTCACAATTATCACTGAGAAAGACAGTTTAAGCCAGTTTCACAAACTGCTTAAGGGTTTAAACTAAAAGTTACAGTCTAACAATTAAGTAAAGTAATTCTCAAAATTCTCCAAGCCAGGCTTCAACGATATGTGAACTACGAACTTCCTGATGTTCAAGCTGGTTTTAGAAAGGGCAGAGGAACCAGAGATCAAATTGCCAACATCCGCTGGATCATCAAAAAAGCAAGAGAGTTTCAGAAAAACCTCTACTTCTGCTTTATTGATTATGCCAAAGGCTTTGACTGTGTGGATCACAATAAACTGTGGAAAATTCTGAAAGAGATGGGAATACCAGAGCACCTGACCTGCCTCTTGAGAAATCTGTATGCAGATAAGGAAGCAACAGTCAGAACTGGACATGGAACAACAGACTGGTTCCAAATAGGAAAAGGAGTACGTCAAGGCTGTATATTGTCACCCTGCTTATTTAACTTATATGCAGAGTATATCATGAGAAACTCTGGACTGGAAGAAACACAAGCTGGAATCAAGATTGTCAGGACAAATATCAATAACCTCAGATATGCAGATAACACCACACTTATGGCAGAAAGTGAAGAGGAGCTAAAAGGCCTCTTGAAGAAAGTGAAAGAGGAGAGTGAAAAAGTTGGCTTAAAGCTCAGCATTCAGAAAACGAAGATCATGGCATCTGGTCCCATCACTTCATGGGAAATAGATGGGGAAACAGTGGAAACAGTGTCAGACTTTATTTTTCTGGGCTCCAAAATCACTGCGGATAGTGATTGCAGCCATGAAATTAGAAGACGCTTACTCCTTGGAAGAAAAGTTCTGACCAACCTAAATAGTATATTCAAAAGCAAAGACATTACTTTGCCGACTGGGGTCCGTCTAGTCAAGGCTATGATTTTTCCTGTGGTCATGTATGGATGTGAGAGCTGGACTGTGAAGAAGGCTGAGAGCCGAAGAATGGATGCTTTTGAACTGTGGTGTTGGAAAAGACTCTTGAGAGTCCTTGGTCTGCAAGGAGATTCAACCAGT
>SJYW01012258.1:96497-106949 GCA_006410735.1 Raphicerus campestris | reverse complement strand
ACTCTTGCCTGGAAAATCACATGGATGAAGGAGCCTGGTAGACTACAGTGTCTATGTGGTCGCTAAGAGATGGGCATGACTGAGCAACTTCACTTTCACTTCTCACTTTCATGCTTTGGAGAAGGAAATGGCAACCCACTCCACTGTTCTTGCCTGGAGAATCCCAGGAACAGAGGAGCCTGGTGGGCTGCCGTCTCTGGGGTCGCACAGAGTTGGACACAACTGAAGCAACTTAGCAGCAGCAGTAGCATGTAATAGAAATCCAGTCTCTGCCCTTTTTCTTTCTATTATCTTTTATATTTATTCTGTTATGTCAGTTGTACAATATGCACAAGGTAGCTGTTGCTGCTTCAGATATCTCAGTCACATTTCATGCAGGATGAAAAAGGAAATGATGCCTACCAGATGAATGAGTCCCTCTTAATCAGGAAAACACTTTTTTTTTTTTTTTCTGAGTGCCCCAGCAGCAAGATATCACTTATATTTAGTTGGTAAACCAGGTTACTTGCCACCCATGCTATGGGGAAGGGGAGGGTCTAAAAAGAAAAAAATAATAAAAATTAAACAGGCAGCTAGCAATGAGAAGTTTTGAAACTCTGTTGAATTTGTTAAATAATGCTAAATTTCATCTATGAATACAGAATAAGAAAAAAGTAGAATATTCAGGTGAAACAAGTTCTGACAGATATTAAAACATAGCATGAAGCTAAAATAATTAAAACAATTTGGTGTTGATGGAGGAAAACAGTTAAATCATTAGAACATAATAGAAATTATAAAAATAATTCCAATATATATATGGCTAATTAATGCATGAGAATTGTACATTTTAAATAAAGGTGGGATCTATCATTTAGGAAATCAGTCATTAGGTTAGATTTCATCCTGGTGCCAATCATTGAATAAATTATAGGGGAACTAAAGAATTAAATATAAAAGTAAGGCCTCAGAACTAGTTTCAGATACATAGATGGCTGTTTGTATAATATTGGAGGAGGGGGTATGTTTTTAAACATGATGTCAAATATGAAATCATAAAAGAAAAAAATAATAGACTCAACTATATCAAAAGTAAACATTCCTAAGCAGTAAAAAACACAAAATCATAAGCAAAATCAAAAGATAAACATAATTTAGGGAAATACTATGTTCATCAAACTGTTAATATCTTTTAATGTGTAAATTTTTTGAAAAACAATTTTTAAAAGCAGAAGTAAACGCTTAGTTTATAAAAGAACAAATTTAAATGTGCAAAGGAAAACAAAAGAAAAGCTTAAACTCTCTAATTGTCAAGGGAATACAAATTAAAGCAACTGTACTTTGTTATTTTTCGCCTCTAATTCATACATCGTGGTTTTAAATCAGTGATTTGGGAGGTGTTTTTCATATTTTTATTGTCTATATGGTCTAACTTCCTGAAATATGAAAATAAGTTATTTTAAACAGTTGGAGAGGTATACAGGATTCATCCTTGGGGGAGTGGGGATTCTGTCCTTTGGAGTCAGAATTTGACTTCCTTTTCATCCAGCAGCTTTTGCTGTACACCTGCAATGTGCAAGGTGCACTGAGCAACCTAAGTGTGATATAAAGATGCTCATTATTGAGACTGGGAGGCCATGCTCCCAGAGACTCTCACCTCTGCTCCAGTGGTCAACATGACCCATCAGAATCAGGTGCCTTCCCATCTCCCTTCTCATCTTGCCCATTGACAACAAAGCCCTTCCACTTGCTCCCTTCTTTATTTTCTGGTACCTTTGTTCATTCAGGACGAGTCACTTGGACCTCCCTTAATCCAGGAAGTTTTCCTGGCCATTCCCATGCCACAGACACCAGTGGGGACCCCACCCCTGTGTCTTTACAGCTCACAGTGAGCAGGGATGGAAGTGAGAGTGTGCCTTTTCCATTCTGTACTTTCAGCATCTAACATAGAGTAGGTGCTCACTTGCCAAAGGAGAAGATAGAAGAATAAACACAGGGCAGAGGGAAGGAAAAATGTAGATGCCTGGAATCCAAAAGAAGTTCAGCCCAGACAGGCCCTGGGAGCTCAGAGNTTCACCCGGTCCACACACAGTGAAGAGAAGACTGGACTGGCCTTGTGTCTACTGTGTTCTGTCCTTCCATCCTCAGGCCTGGTCTGGGCATCAGCTCACTCTCATCGTTACTTTCTCCTTCTCCAGTGGCTCACCCTTCTGGGTTAGAACCATAACCCCAGCTCTATCTGAGCACCCAGCGGGGCCAAGCATGGATGTCAAAGGAGGTGAGGACAACTCAGATACTCCAGGCTGCATGCTTAGAGCAGAACCTTTGCTCATGAGTTTGGCAAAAGGTGCCATTGTAAGCTCTGCCCCAGGAGAAGAACTTAGTCCCCAGAAAGAAAAGGCAAGGGTCACCCACACTGTGAGAGGCATGGCACTCTCCAGCTGGAACACCCACCGCACTCAGAAACCTTATGCACTAGATGCAGTCAATAGGGATGGTCCCTCATCTCCAGGCTCTCACTGATCATAAATTTTCTGAGATGGCAGAAAATTATATATTTTGGACTCTCCACCAAGTTCTTGGAACGGAACCCAAACCCTTGTAATTTCCTAAATGTTGAGAATACTGGGAATACCTCTTGTTCTAATATTAGTCTATGACACCGGCCCTTACTCAGCGCTCCTGAAACTCATGTAATTACTCAGTAACAACAGCACTGGGAACATCTCTTATTCTAATTTGGTGGGTTACTGGGTGGAGGCTTCTCAGAAAAACCAAGCCATGATTAGAAGCATGGGATTTTCAGCCCCACCTGCCTCATCCTCCACAGAAAAAGGAATGTTAGGAAATGGAAATGATACTGGGTATTGGAGGAAGCCTCCATAAAATTTCATAATAAGGGGTTCAGAGTTTTCTGGACTGGCAAACACGTGGAGGGTAGGAAGCCCCTGCACCCGCACACAAACCTGGCACTGTGCATCTCTTCCTTATGGCCTTTATCATCACGCATGTGTGCTAAGTTCCTTAGGTTGTATCCGACGCTTTGTGACCATATGGACTATAACCCACCATATTCTGTCCATGGGACTCTTCAGGCAAGAATCTTGGAGTGGGTTGCCATGCGCTCCTCCAGAGGATCTTGCCGACACAGGGATCAAACCATTCTTCTTGTATGTCTCATGCACTGGTTCAGTTCAGTTCAGTCACTCAGTCATGTCCAACTCTGTGGCCCCATGGACCGCAGCACCCTAGGCGTCCCTGTCCATCACCAACTAACAGTGTTTACTCAAACTTATGTCCATTGAGTTGGTGATGCCATCCAACTATCTCATTCTCTGTCATCCCATTCTCCTGCCACCTTCAATCTTTCCCAGCATCAGGGTCTTTTCAAATGAGTCAGTTCTTTACATCAGGTGGCCAAAGTATTGGAGTTTCAGCTTTACCATCAGTCCTTCCAATGAACATCCAGGAGTGATCTCCCTTAGGATGAACTGGTTGGATCTCCTTCCAGTCCAAGGGATTCTCAAGAGTCTTCTCTAACACCACAGTTCAAAAGCATCAATTCTTCAGCACTCAGCTTGCTTTATAGTCCAACTCTCACATCCATACATGACCACTGGAAAAACCATAGCCTTGACTAGATGGACCTTTGTTGTCAAAGTAAGGTCTCTTCTTTTTAATATGCTCTCTAGGTTGGTCATAGCTTTCCTTCCAAGGAGTAAGCGTCTTTTAATTTCATGGCTGCAGTCACCATCTGCAGTGGTTTTGCAGTCCAGAAAAATAAAGTCAGCCACTGTTTCCACTGTTTCCCCATCTATTTCCCATGAAGTGATGGAAGCAGATGCCATGACTTTAGTTTTCTGAATGTTGAGCTTTAAGCCAACTTTTCACTCTCCTCTTTCACTTTCATCAAGAGGCTCTGTAGTTCTTCTTCTCTTTCTGCCATAAAGGTGGTGTCATCCGCATAACTGAGGTTACTGATANAGACTGGACTGGCCTTGTGTCTACTGTGTTCTGTCCTTCCATCCTCAGGCCTGGTCTGGGCATCAGCTCACTCTCATCGTTACTTTCTCCTTCTCCAGTGGCTCACCCTTCTGGGTTAGAACCATAACCCCAGCTCTATCTGAGCACCCAGTGGGGCCAAGCATGGATGTCAAAGGAGGTGAGGACAACTCAGATACTCCAGGCTGCATGCTTAGAGCAGAACCTCTGCTCATGAGTTTGGCAAAAGGTGCCATTGTAAGCTCTGCCCCAGGAGAAGAACTTAGTCCCCAGAAAGAAAAGGTAAGGGTCACCCACACTGTGAGAGGCATGGCACTCTCCAGCTGGAACACCCACCGCACTCAGAAACCTTATGCAGTAGATGCAGTCAATAGGGATGGTCCCTCATCTCCAGGCTCTCATTGATCATAAATTTTCTGAGATGGCAGAAAATTATATATTTTGGACTCTCCACCAAGTTCTTGGAATGGAACCCAAACCCTTGTAATTTCCTAAATGTTGAGAATACTGGGAATACCTCTTGTTCTAATATTTGTCTATGACACCAGCCCTTACTCAGGGCTCCTGAAACTCATGTAATTCCTCAAACAACAGCACTGGGAACATCTCTTATTCTAATTTGGTGACTCTAGGTGGGTTACCGGGTGGAGGCTTCTCAGAAAAACCAAGCCATGATTAGAAGCATGGGATTTTCAGCCCCACCTACCTCATCCTCCACAGAAAAAGGAATGTCAGGAAATGGAAATGATACTGGGTACTGGAGGAAGCCTCCATAAAATTTCATAATAAGGGGTTCAGAGTTTTCTGGACTGGCAAACACATGGAGGGTAGGAAGTCCCTGCACCCGCACACAAACCTGGCACTGTGCATCTCTTCCTTATGGCCTTTATCATCACGCATGTGTGCTAAGTTCCTTAGGTTGTATCCGACGCTTTGTGACCATATGGACTATAACCCACCATATTCTGTCCATGGGACTCTTCAGGCAAGAATCTTGGAGTGGGTTGCCATGTGCTCCTCCAGAGGATCTTGCCGACCCAGGGATCAAACCATTCTTCTTGTATGTCTCATGCACTGGTTCAGTTCAGTTCAGTCACTCAGTCATGTCCAACTCTGTGGCCCCATGGACTGCAGCACCCTAGGCGTCCCTGTCCATCACCAACTAACAGTGTTTACTCAAACTTATGTCCATTGAGTTGGTGATGCCATCCAACTATCTCATTCTCTGTCATCCCCTTCTCCTGCCACCTTCAATCTTTCCCAGCATCAGGGTCTTTTCAAATGAATCAGTTCTTTACATCAGGTGGCCAAAGTATTGGAGTTTCAGCTTTAGCATCAGTCCTTCCAATGAATATCCAGGATTGATCTCCCTTAGGATGAACTGGTTGGATCTCCTTCCAGTCCAAGGGATTCTCAAGAGTCTTCTCTAACACCACAGTTCAAAAGCATCAATTCTTCAGCACTCAGCTTGCTTTATAGTCCAACTCTCACATCCATACATGACCACTGGAAAAACCATAGCCTTGACTAGATGGACCTTTGTTGTCAAAGTAAGGTCTCTTCTTTTTAATATGCTCTCTAGGTTGGTCATAGCTTTCCTTCCAAGGAGTAAGCGTCTTTTAATTTCATGGCTGCAGTCACCATCTGCAGTGGTTTTGCAGTCCAGAAAAATAAAGTCAGCCACTGTTTCCACTGTTTCCCCATCTATTTCCCATGAAGTGATGGAAGCAGATGCCATGACTTTAGTTTTCTGAATGTTGAGCTTTAAGCCAACTTTTCACTCTCCTCTTTCACTTTCATCAAGAGGCTCTGTAGTTCTTCTTCTCTTTCTGCCATAAAGGTGGTGTCATCCGCATAACTGAGGTTACTGATATTTCTCCTGGCAATCTTGATTCCAGCTTGTGCTTCATCCAGCCCAGTGTTTCTCATGGTGTACTCTGCATAGAAGTTAAGCAAGCAAGGTGACAATATACAGCATTGATGTACTCCTTTCCTGATTTGGAACCAATCTGTTGTTCCATGTCTAGTTCTAACTGTTACTTCCTGACCTGCATATTTCTCAGGAGGCAGGACAAGTGGTCTGATATTTCTACCTCTTGAAGAATTTTCCACAGTTTGTTATTATCCACACAGTCAAAGGCTTTGGCATAGTCAATAAAGCAGAAATAGATGTTTTTCTGGAACTCTCTTGCTTTTTCAATGATACAACAGATGTTGGCAATTTGATCTCTGGTTCCTCTGCTTTTTCTAAATCCAACTTGAACATCTGGAAGTTCACAGTTCAGATTCATGTATTGTTGAAGCCTGGCTTGGAGATTTTGAGCATTGCTTTATTAGCATGTGAGATTAATGCAATTGTGTGGTAGTCTGAGCATTCTTTGGCATTGCCTTTCTTTGGGATTGGAATGAAACCTTGTTCCAGTCCTGTGGCCACTGCTGAGTTTTCCAAATTTGATGGCATATTGAGTGCAGCACTTTCACAGCATCATCTTTCAGGATTTGAAATAGCTCGACTGCAATTCCATCACCTCCACTAGCTTTGTTTATAGTGATGCTTCCTAAGGCCCACTTGACTTTGCATTCCGGGATGTCTGGCTCTAGGTGAGTGATCACACCATTGTGCTTATCTGGGTCATGAAGATCTTTTTTGTACAGTTCTTCCATGTATTCTTGCCACCTCTTCTTAATATCTTCTTCTTCTGTTAGGTCCATATCATTTCTGTCCTTTACTGAGCCCATCTTTGCATGAAATATTCCCTTGGCATCTCTAACTTTCTTGAAGAGATCTCTAGTCCTTCCCATTTTATTGTTTTCCTCTATTTCTTTTCACTGATTGCTGAGGAAAGATGTGTATAAGAGACAGCACCCACACTGTGAGAGGCATGGCACTCTCCAGCTGGAACACCCACCGCACTCAGAAACCTTATGCACTAGATGCAGTCAATAGGGATGGTCCCTCATCTCCAGGCTCTCACTGATCATAAATTTTCTGAGATGGCAGAAAATTATATATTTTGGACTCTCCACCAAGTTCTTGGAACGGAACCCAAACCCTTGTAATTTCCTAAATGTTGAGAATACTGGGAATACCTCTTGTTCTAATATTTGTCTATGACACCAGCCCTTACTCAGGGCTCCTGAAACTCATGTAATTCCTCAAACAACAGCACTGGGAACATCTCTTATTCTAATTTGGTGACTCTAGGTGGGTTACCGGGTGGAGGCTTCTCAGAAAAACCAAGCCATGATTAGAAGCATGGGATTTTCAGCCCCACCTACCTCATCCTCCACAGAAAAAGGAATGTCAGGAAATGGAAATGATACTGGGTACTGGAGGAAGCCTCCATAAAATTTCATAATAAGGGGTTCAGAGTTTTCTGGACTGGCAAACACATGGAGGGTAGGAAGTCCCTGCACCCGCACACAAACCTGGCACTGTGCATCTCTTCCTTATGGCCTTTATCATCACGCATGTGTGCTAAGTTCCTTAGGTTGTATCCGACGCTTTGTGACCATATGGACTATAACCCACCATATTCTGTCCATGGGACTCTTCAGGCAAGAATCTTGGAGTGGGTTGCCATGTGCTCCTCCAGAGGATCTTGCCGACCCAGGGATCAAACCATTCTTCTTGTATGTCTCATGCACTGGTTCAGTTCAGTTCAGTCACTCAGTCATGTCCAACTCTGTGGCCCCATGGACTGCAGCACCCTAGGCGTCCCTGTCCATCACCAACTAACAGTGTTTACTCAAACTTATGTCCATTGAGTTGGTGATGCCATCCAACTATCTCATTCTCTGTCATCCCCTTCTCCTGCCACCTTCAATCTTTCCCAGCATCAGGGTCTTTTCAAATGAGTCAGTTCTTTACATCAGGTGGCCAAAGTATTGGAGTTTCAGCTTTAGCATCAGTCCTTCCAATGAATATCCAGGATTGATCTCCCTTAGGATGAACTGGTTGGATCTCCTTCCAGTCNTTCAAATGGGCATATCGTTCCTTTTCTCCTTTGCCTTTCACTTCTCTTCTTTTCATAGCTATTTGTAAGGCCTCATCAGACTACCTTTTTTCATTTCTTTCTCTTGGGGATGATCTTTATCCCTGTCTCCTGTACAATGTCACGAACCTCCATCCATAGTTCTCCAGCCACTCTATCAGATCTAATCCCTTGAGTTTATGCATTATTAGGTGGGTTCTTTAACACTAGCACCACCTGGGATGCCCAATAAACTCATCAGTGTAAGAAAGTGTTGGCCTCAACTCTGGGAGCCATTCTGGCAAATGAGTCAGACTTAAGGAGGAAGGTCATAAGGATCACAGGTCTACAGCCAGTTGACTGGAAGCACAGGTGATAACCGGGGTTTTTGAGTGGTGCCCAAAGTGAGGGAGAGGCCTATCTTAAAGGACTGACTTTATCCTATGGGACCTGACACTTTCTCCAGGTAGACAGTGTCACAAATGAGTTAACCTGGGAGCACAGGACATCCCACTTGCTGGTATCCTGGAGAACTGTTTGGTGCCAAAATTGAAGTATCCTATGTGCGGTAAAAAGGAAACTCACAGGAGAAATGCAGTGGGGAAGAACTGAGATTTCCCTACACAGGAGGAAAAAAAGCTGAGTTTTCCACGTGTGGACTCTCCCTCAGGGTACAGAGGGAATGGGATATCTGGGCCCCTCACAGAGAGGTGGCACAGGGGAGCCCCACTCCTTCCAGTGCACAGTGACCAGAGCTCTTGGAGGCAACGTCCCTGGGACACGATGGACCCCGCCACTTTCATTCAAAGGGAGCTCCAGCAAGCTGTGCCCCAGACTCCACTCCAGAGTATCCTGAGTGTAGGAGCCACACTCTTCAGGCCCGTCCTCTCAGCCCCTTTGGCAGGAGCATGGCAGGGTCCAGAACAAAGACTCTATAGAAGCATCCCCGCAAGGCCCTTATCCCAGCCTGGCCCACTCCCTATAGCTGCTCTTCCTAAGGCTTCTTCATTTCTCCCCACCCAGATGCTCCTTTCTCCCCACCCACCTTAGGGCTCTGATTCACAGGCCCAACACATTCCCTGCATTTCTGTTGCAGTTTAAGGCTAGGCAGCACCTCAGTTCCCTCCACACTTCTCTTAAGAACTTTCAGTGGTTCTGCCTGAGCAGGCTCTGGGGAGGTGTCCAGACCCTTCTTTCTGTGTGGAGTGGAGATGGGAGCCTGATGGCATTGTCCTTCCTTGACAGGACACATACAGGAGGTACAGGACCAGCAGGGCTTTCCCATACTGCAGAACCTCCAGAGGCATGGCTGGGGGCAACAGAAATGACCGTAGCCCAAGGACCCAAGTTTCCTTTCAGAGCCCCCACTAGCTCTGATTATAACCCCTACACACCAGGTCTCCCTCAACCCCTGCTCAACCAAAACATCCAAGGAGTCCCTCCCACCTCCAGGGTGACCTCAAGCCTACTTACAGCTCCAATAGTTACAGGGAACAGGCTGAGTCCCAAGGACAGCTCACAGAGCTATTAGAGCAGAAGCCTGGAGGCACAGGCCCCAGGATGCACAAAGCCCTCAGACTTTTCCCACTACAAAGTGGTGTTGCCTGTTGCAGATGAAGCTGGACTAGCCAACAGCCATACTTCAGAAGAAATCTTGATCAGTACTGCCTCATAGATTTTAGGTAGGGTGACCATACTCTTCATTGTTCAAACTGGGCCACTGTTAGAGGAAACAAATGTGCTGTTAATAATTTTGCTGAAACAACAGGTATAATAGAGGCAGGGAAATGGGGACAGTACTATTTGCCCTGGAGTTAGGAGGGGGAAGGATTATCTACCCGATCTGAAAGACTTTGAGTTTCATCATCTGAGATACAGAAATGCCCCATTCCTGATGCCCGTGACCTTGGGTTTGTGTTTTAGCATAACGGTCATCCAGAGGCTTTGGAAGCCTGACTGGGAAAGAACAGCCAGTTCATTCAGGAGATAGTTATTTCCATTCATTATAGAAACTATGCACATTAGAGAACATTACCCCCATTTAAAGATTAGAAAATGGGTCTGAGAGCAGTTTATTAATTCCCCTTAGGTCACAGCTGGCAAGTCCAGGCTTTCCTCTTGCCTCTGTGTGGCTGAATTCTATTTATGTACTTAAAATCTGATGACAAAACTTGTTTTACTGTTTCATAACTGTAACAAGCTCAACATTTGCCTTCTGAGTTCATCCATTTTCTCCCTAAGTCAGCAGTTTCCTCTTAATCTCTTACCTCTCTCTGGGTATCCCTGCTCTATCCCATCACTGCAGGACTGAAGTGGAGAAATGGATTGAATAGAATTTGCTATGGCTTGATTGTAACATGGAGTAAAGACTAGGGGCAGTGGTAATGGAAAGTTGGCCAGGTCTAGGAATGCGGATGACCAGACTGCAGTTGTGAGTCAGAGATAGTTGTGTAGGTCAGAGCCAACTACCTGGTAGGGACACCATGTCCTACCTGGT
>SJYW01012258.1:50602-93046 GCA_006410735.1 Raphicerus campestris | reverse complement strand
GGTAAAAAGGAAACTCACAGGAGAAATGCAGTGGGGAAGAACTGAGATTTCCCTACACAGGAGGAAAAAAAGCTGAGTTTTCCACGTGTGGACTCTCCCTCAGGGTACAGAGGGAATGGGATATCTGGGCCCCTCACAGAGAGGTGGCACAGGGGAGCCCCACTCCTTCCAGTGCACAGTGACCAGAGCTCTTGGAGGCAACGTCCCTGGGACACGATGGACCCCGCCACTTTCATTCAAAGGGAGCTCCAGCAAGCTGTGCCCCAGACTCCACTCCAGAGTATCCTGAGTGTAGGAGTCACACTCTTCAGGCCCGTCCTCTCAGCCCCTTTGGCAGGAGCATGGCAGGGTCCAGAACAAAGACTCTATAGAAGCATCCCCGCAAGGCCCTTATCCCAGCCTGGCCCACTCCCTATAGCTGCTCTTCCTAAGGCTTCTTCATTTCTCCCCACCCAGATGCTCCTTTCTCCCCACCCACCTTAGGGCTCTGATTCACAGGCCCAACACATTCCCTACATTTCTGTTGCAGTTTAAGACTAGGCAGCACCTCAATTCCCTCCACACTTCTCTTAAGAACTTTCAGTGGTTCTGCCTGAGCAGGCTCTGGGGAGGTGTCCAGACCCTTCTTTCTGTGTGGAGTGGAGATGGGAGCCTAATGGCATTGTCCTTCCTTGACAGGACACATACAGGAGGTACAGGACCAGCAGGGCTTTCCCATACTGCAGAACCTCCAGAGGCATGGCTGGGGGCAACAGAAATGACTGTAGCCCAAGGACCCAAGTTTCCTTTCAGAGCCCCCACTAGCTCTGATTATAACCCCCACACACCAAGTCTCCCTCAACCCCTGCTCAACCAAAACATCCAAAGGAGTCCTCCCACCTCCAGGGTGACCTCAAGCCTACTTACAGCTCCAACAGTTACAGGGAACAGGCTGAGTCCCAAGGACAGCTCACAGAGCTATTAGAGCAGAAGCCTGGAGGCACAGGCCCCAGGATGCACAAAGCCCTCAGACTTTTCCCACTACAAAGTGGTGTTGCCTGTTGCAGATGAAGCTGGACTAGCCAACAGCCATACTTCAGAAGAAATCTTGATAAGTACTGCCTCATAGATTTTAGGTAGGGTGACCATACTCTTCATTGTTCAAACTGGGCCACTGTTAGAGGAAACAAAGGTGCTGTTAATAATTTTGCTGGAACAACAGGTATAATAGAGGCAGGGAAATGGGGACAGTACTATTTGCCCTGGAGTTAGGAGGGGGAAGGATTATCTACCCGATCTGAAAGACTTTGAGTTTCATCATCTGAGATACAGAAATGCCCCATTCCTGATGCCCGTGACCTTGGGTTTGTGTTTTAGCATAACGGTCATCCAGAGGCTTTGGAAGCCTGACTGGGAAAGAACAGCCAGTTCATTCAGGAGATAGTTATTTCCATTCATTATAGAAACTATGCACATTAGAGAACATTACCCCCATTTAAAGATTAGAAAATGGGTCTGAGAGCAGTTTATTAATTCCCCTTAGGTCACAGCTGGCAAGTCCAGGCTTTCCTCCTACCTCTGTGTGGCTGAATTCTATTTATGTACTTAAAATCTGATGACAAAACTTGTTTTACTGTTTCATAACTGTAACAAGCTCAACATTTGCCTTCTGAGTTCATCCATTTTCTCCCTAAGTCAGCAGTTTCCTCTTAATCTCTTACCTCTCTCTGGGTATCCCTGCTCTATCCCATCACTGCAGGACTGAAGTGGAGAAATGGATTGAATAGAATTTGCTATGGCTTGATTGTAACGTGGAGTAAAGACTAGGGGCAGTGGTAATGGAAAGTTGGCCAGGTCTAGGAATGCGGATGACCAGACTGCAGTTGTGAGTCAGAGATAGTTGTGTAGGTCAGAGCCAACTACCTGGTAGGGACACCATGTCCTACCTGGTTGGGGGGGGGGGCAGGTCCACAACAGTCCAGATCTCAATGACTTGGGGTTAGTAAGCAGAGGGTCAGCCAGGGGAGGCCATTATAGGAACAAAGGAGGCTCAGGACAGAGGACAAGCGGAGCCATATCCTTCCCCAGTATGTAGATTTCCACTCTTATTGCAGATATTTAGAAAATCAGAAAATCTAAAAGTAGAGGAAGAACACCACCCACAATCCCAATGACAAGTCACTTAGGACTATTGACCTTTAAGAAATCTTCACTCTCTTATCTTTCACAAATATTAAGATTTTATTTTTACCTTACAGTAATGTTCTTTAATTCTTCACATTCTATTTCATTCTGCCATTTTCTGAATACATTACACAAGCATTTCCCCATCTTATCAGATAGCAAGTAGTAACTGTATGTTATGAAGTATTCCATCCCATGGGTGCACCCTCACTTCCTTGGCTGTTCGTCTATTAATGGGCCTCTGGTATGATCTCAATTTTCAGTATTTCAAAAAGCACCCCAAGGTGTATTCCTAAAACTTTGTTCTCATTTCAGATTCAGTTCAATTCAGTTCAGTCGCTCAGTCAAATCTGACTCTGTAGGACCCCATGGACTGCAACACACCAGGCCTCCCTGTCCATCACCAACTCCTGGAGCTTACTCAAACTCATGCCCATTGAGTCAGTGATGCCATCCGACCATCTTTTCTTCTGATGTCCCCTTCTCCTCCCGCCTTCAATCTTTCCCAGCATCAGGGTCTTTTCAAATGAGTCAGCTCTTCACATCAGGTGGTGGAAGAATTGCAGTTTCAGCTTCAACATCAGTCCTCCCAATGAATACTCAGGACTGATTTCCTTTAGGGTGGACTGGTTGGATCTCCTTGCAGTCCAAGGGACTCTCAAGAGTCTTCTCCAACACCACAGTTCAAAAACATCAATTCTTCAGTGCTCAACATTCTTCACAGTCCAACTCTCACATCCATATATGACTACTGGAAAAACCATAGCTTTGACTAGATGGAACTTTGTTGGCAAAGTGATGTCTCTGCTTTTTAATGTACTGTCTATGTTGGTCATAACTTTTCTTCCAAGTGTATAAGCATCTTTTAATTTCATGGCTGCAGTCACCATCTGCAGTGATTTGGAACACAAAAAATAAAGTCTGTCACTATTTCTTCATCTATTTGCCATGAAGTGATGGGACTGGATGCCATGATCTTTGTTTTCTGAATGTTGAACTTTAAGCCAAATTTTTCACTCTCTCTTTCCCTTTCATCAAGAGACTCTAGTTCTTTTTCACTTTCTGCCATAAAGGTGGTGTCATCTGCATATCTGAGGTTATTGATATTTCTCCTGGCAATCTTGATTCTAGCTTGTGTTTCATCCAGCCCAGCGTTTCTCATGATGTACTCTGCATATAAGTTAAATAATCAGGGTGACAATATGCAGCCTTGATGTACTCCTTTTCTGATCTGGAACCAGTCTGTTGTTCCATGTCCAGTTCTAACTGCTAATTTCTGATTTAATTATAGATTTCTCAGGAGGCAGGTCAAGTGGTCTGGTATTTCTACCTCTTTAAGAATTTTCCACAGTTTGTTGTGATCCTCACAGTCAAAGGCATTGGCATAATCAATAAAGCAGAAACAGATGTTTTTCTGGAACTCTCTTGCTTTTTTGATGATCCAAAGGATGTTGGCAATTTGATCTCTGGTTCCTCTGCCTTTTCTAAAACCAGTTTAAACATCATGGTTCATGTATAGTTGAAGACTAGCTTGGAGAATTTTGAGCATTACTTTACCAATGTGTGAGATGAGTGCAATTGTGTGATAGTTTGAGCATTCTTTGGTGTTGCTTTTCTTTGATTGGAATGAAAACTGACCTTTTCCAGTTCTGTGGCCACTGCTGAGTTTTCCAAATTTGATGGTGTATTGAATGCAGCACTTTCACAGCATGATCTTTTAGGATTTGAAATAGCTCAACTGCAATTCCATCACCTCCACTAACTTTGTTTATGGTGATTCTTCCTAAGGCCCACTTGACTTTGCATTCTGGGATGTCTCGCTCTAGGTGAGTGATCACACCACCATTATTATCTGGATCATGAAGATCTTTTTCATACAGTTCTTCTGTGTATTCTTGCCACCTCTTCTTAATATGTTCTGCTTCTGTTAGGCCCATACCATTTCTGTCCTTTATTGTGCCCATCTTTGCATGAAATGTTCCTTGGTGTCTCAAATTTTCTTGAAGAGATCTCTAGTCTTTCCCATTCTATTGTTCTCCTCTATTTCTTTTCACTGATCACTGAGGAAGGCTTTCTTATCTCTCTTTGCTGTTCTTTGGAATGCTGCATTCAAATAGGTACATTTTTCCTTTTCACTTCTCTTCTTTTCAGAGCTATTTGTAAGACCTCCTCAGACAGTCATTTTGCTTTTTTCATTTCTTTTTCGTGGGGATGATCCTGATCCCTGTCTCCTATACAATGTCATGAACATTTATCCATAGTTCATCAAGCACTGGCATTGGCAGTGCTATCAGATCTAGTCCCTTAAATCTATTTTGCACTTCCATTGTTTGATTGTTGGGGATTTGATTTAAGTCATATTTGAATGGTCTAGTGGTTTTCCCTAAACTTTTTAGTTTAAGTCTGAATTTGGCAATAAGGTACTCATGATCTGAGCCACAGTCAGCTCCGGTCTTGTTTTTGCTGACTGTATAGAATTTCATCTTTGGCTGCAAAGATTATAATCAATCTGATTTTGGTGTTGACCATCTGGTGATTTCCATGTGTAGAGTCTTCTCCTGTGTTGTTGGAAGAGGGTGTTTGCTATGACCAGTGTGTTCTCTTGGCAAAACTCTATTAGCCTTTGCCCTGCTTCATTCTATACTCTATTTTAGATTAATTTCTCAGAACTATAATGAGTAGGAAGAAGCTTAATACACATTGGTTACATATTGCCAGACTGCTTTCCCTAATTCCTAGATTGCTAATTGACAGATATTTCAACAATATATAAAAGGAACATCTCTCCTGATTCTTTCCTTGAGGGCTTTAATTCACTGATCAGAAATAGTCTACAAACATTTTCTAAGCAATTTTACTGTATGCCAGACTCTTCATGGGAAACACATCCTCCCTAGAAGCAATAGTTCTGGTCCTTGGTCTGCCTTCAGCTGAGCCCAGATGGGACTCACTCTGGACATGCTTTGGAGGTCTGACAGGGTGAGGACCCAGCATCCTATATCCCTCAAGAATCACCCATAATTCCAGACCACAGACATGGCTAAGGGACCACAGCCACTATATTCTGGGACACAGGGGAGCCAATTTGTTTCACAGATAGAATTGTCAGGCCAGCAGCCTTGTAGGCTTCCTGTTAAGTAACTAAAGTGGATTATCCTGACTTATATAAGGGACAAAGATGAGTGCGAGTAAAGGAAATGCATCAGACAGGACCATATAAAACTGACAATAATTGCCATATTTTTTTATCTCCATAAGTGGCAATTTCATGTGTTTCAACCCACCTGCTAACATAGGAGCCTCAGGAGACACAGGTTCAAGTCCTCGGTCAGGATGATTCTATGGAGAAGGGAATGGCTACCCACTCTAGAATTCTCACCTAGAGAATGCCATGGACAGAGGAGCCTGGTGGGAGACAATCCATAGGGTCTCAAAGAATCAGACATGGGTGAAGTGACTTAGCAGCAGCAAGGTAATACAATTCATAAAAACATTCATTGTACAGAGTTTTCGGGAAATTGAAGGCTTTGGAGTTAGAATCCTTAAGTTCGATTTCTGGCTTCCTAGTTAATTTGTTGAGCAACCTTGGCAAGTTGCTCACCCTCTCTGAGTCCATAAAATAAAAACAACTATGTCCTTGTTTCAGAGTGGCTGTAGGACTCAGCCATGACTGGTTTTAGGGCCTGCATACAGGCCAGTGCTCAGAAGGGTCTTCTGTGGGTCCCACTGTCTCAAATATGAAATTATTAATAATTTCTGAACAAGGAAACTTGCTGTCATTTTGCACTGGGCCTTGCAAGTTATGTACTAGGTCCTAGATCAGACCACCAAGACTGAAATAGCAGCTTCATCATAATATGTCCTCAACAAGTGTCCCATTCAACTCCCTTTCCTTGGTGTGTCTAAAATGCAATTTTCATCTATCCCTCTAGGAATTTCCTTTACACAAATTCTTCAATAGAGACATGAAAGAAAAGTTATGTTTGCCAGCTTATGTGTTTCTTACCTAATATTATAGATGGCAAATATCCAGCTCAAACAGCCCCAGTGGCCTGCTGTGTAAGGACACTGTGCTCAGCCCCACAGCCCCTTCCAGCAAGGTGGTCACAACCGTGAGGGGNGTGTTTCTTACCTAATATTATAGATGGCAAATATCCAGCTCAAACAGCCCCAGTGGCCTGCTGTGTAAGGACACTGTGCTCAGCCCCACAGCCCCTTCCAGCAAGGTGGTCACAACCGTGAGGGGTGACCTCAAAGTGGACAGACAGCTAGGGCACAAGTGAGGTGTGCTCAGCAGGTCCACAGGGAGATCTCAAGTGGGAGCTCCTTATCCTCCAGGAGCTGATTTCAGGACAAGCTTCCAGGGTTAGTATTATAAGATGGTGAGAGGTATCAAAGGCCAGGTGGGCGGAAATGTGTGCCAAGGGAGGATGCAGGAGGCCAAAAAGAAAGCACAGGTAAAGGTCTTGTATATGTTGACTTGTCCTCATTGGCAGGCAAGGAAGCTTGGAGCTGGCTTTCATGAATTCTGTTGCGATAAAGCCTTCACCTTCCTGACCCTCTCACGGTATACTGTCTNTGGCTAACAAACACATGAAAGTATGTTTAACATCACTCATTATCAGAGAAATGCAAATCAAAACCATAATGAGGTACCATCTCACACCAGTCAGAATGGTTGCTATCAAAAAGTCTACAAATAATAAGTGCTGGAGATGGTGTAGAGAAAAAGGAACACTCCTACACTGTCCATGGGAAGGCCAACAAGTACAGCCACTATGGAGAACAGTGTGGAGATTCCTTTAAAAACTGGAAATAGAACTGACATATGACTCAGCAATCCCACTGCTGGGCATACACACTGAGGAAACCAGAATTGAAAGAGACACACATACCCCAATATTCACTGCATCACTGTTTACAATAACCAGGACATGGAAGCAACCTAGATGTCCACTGGCAGACAAATGGATAAGGAAGCTGTGGTACATGTACACAATGGAATATTACTCAGCTGTTAAAAAGAATACACTAGAATCAGTTCTAAGGAGGTGGATGAAACTGGAGCCTATTATACAGAGTGAGGTAAGTCAGAAAGAAAAACACCAATACAGTATATTAAGGCATATATATGGAATTTAGAAAGATGGTAACAATGACCCTATATGCAAGACAGCAAAAGAGACACAGATGTAAAGAACAGACTTTTGGACTCTGTGGGAGAAGGTGAGAGTGGAATGATTTGAAAGAATAGCATTGAAACATGTATATTATCATATGTGAAACAGATCACCAGTCCAGGTTCGATGCATGATACAGGGTGCTCAGGGCTGGTGCACTGGGATGACCCTGAGGGGTGGAATGGGGAGGGACGTGGGAAGGAGGGTCAGACTAGGAAACGCATGTACACCCATGATTGATTCATGTGAATGTATGGCAAAAACCAACACAATATTATAAAGTAATTAGCTTCAAAAAGAAAAACACCAATACAGTATACTAACACATATATATGGAATTTAGAAAGATGGTAATGATAACCCTGTACATGAGACAGCAAAAGAGACACAGATGTATAGAACAGATTTTGGACTCTGTGGGAGAGGGAGAGGGTGGTATTTTGGGAGAATAGCATTGAAACGTGTATACTATCATGTAAGAAACGAATCGCAAGTCTAGGTTTGATACAGAATACAGGATGCTTGGGGCTGGTGCACTGGGATGACCCAGAGAGATGATATGGGGAGAGAGGTGGGAGGGAGATTCAGGATTGGGAACTCATGTACACCCATGGTGGATTCATGTCAATGTATGGCAAAACCAATACAGTATTGTAAAATTTTAAAAATAAATAATAATGAACAGTAATTAGCTTCAAATTAAATTTTTTTTGAAGAAAAAACTTGACCAACACTATTAACCAACTAGACCTAAAACATTTATAAAACATCCTAATGAACATCACTGGAACACACATTTTTTTCAGTTACACATGGAATATTTATTCCCCAGGATAGACCATATGGGANAGTTAAATTTTTTTTAGAAGAAAAAACTTGACCAACTCTATTAACCAACTAGACCTAAAACATTTATAAAACATCCTAATGAACATCACTGGAGCACACATTTTTTTCAGTTACACATGGAATATTTATTCCCCAGGATAGACCATATGGGAGACAATAGAACAAACGAGAACAAATTTAAAACGACTGAAGTGGTACCAAATATGTTCTTCAACTACAACGGAATTAAATTAAAACTTAATAAAAAAAAACATTGATAAAGCATTCATAATTATATGGAAACTAATAACATTGTTAATAATCAATATGTCAAAAAGAAATCTGACTGGTTCCAAATCGGGAAAGGAGTACATCAAGGTTGTATATTGTCACCCTGCTTATTTAACTTATATGCAGAGTACATCAGGAGAAACACTGGGCTGGAAGAAGCACAAACTGGAATCAAGATTTCCAGGAGAAATACCAATAACCTCAGATATGCAGATGACATCACCCTTATGGCAGAAAGTGAAAAGGAACTAAAGAGCCTCTTGATGAAAGTAAAAGTGGAGAGTGGAAAAGTTGGCTTAAAGCTCAACATTCAGAAAACTATGATCGTGGCTTCCGGTCCCATCACTTCATGGCAAATAGATGGGGAAAGAGTGGAAACAGTGTCAGACTTTACTTTGGGTGGTGGTGGGGGTGCTCCATAATCACTGCAAATGGTGATTGCAGCCATGAAGTTAATAGATGCTTACTCCTTGGAAGGAAAGTTATGACCAACCTAGATAGCATATTCAAAAGCAGAGACAACTTTGCCAACAAAGGTGCATCTAGTCAAGGCTTTGGTTTTTCCAATGGTCATGTATGGATGTGAGAGTTGGACTGTGAAGAAAACTGAGTGCTGAAGAATTGATGCTTTTGAACTGTGGTGTTGGAGAAGATTCTTGAGAGTCCCTTGGACTGCAAGAAGATCCAACCAGTCCATCCTAAATGAGACCAGTCCTGGGTGTTCATTGGAAGGACTGATGCCAAAGCTAAATCTCTAACTTTGGCCACCTCATGCAAAGAGTTGACTCATTGGAAAAGACCCTGATTATGGGAGGGATTGGAGGCAGGAGGAGAAGGGGACAACAGAGGATGAGATGGCTGGATGGCATCACTGACTAGATGGACATGAGTGAGAGTAAACTCTGGGAGTTGGTGATGAACAGGGAGGCCTGGCATGCTGCAATTCATGGGGTCACAAAGAGTCGAACATGACTGAGCGACTGAACTGAACTGAACTGAATGTATAACTTAAGCATCTGCCTTAAGAATGTAAATAAAGGAAAACAATCTAAAATTCAAAGAAAGAGGGGAAAAGGCATAAAAATCAGAATTTAAATAAATGAAGTAGGGAATAGAAGAACAGTAAAGAAAATCAATGAAATACAAAGGTGTTTCTTTAAAAAGTTCAACTTTATTGACAAATCTTTAGCTAGACTGATCAAGTAAAGCAAGAGGGAAAGTTCAAGTAACTAAAATCAAGACTTTACAGAAAAAAATTATAAGTTAACATTATAAACAATTGCATATCAAGAAATTTTATAGCCTAAATGAGACTGGCAACTTCCAAGAAAGACCCAACTCCAGAAACTGATTCAAAGAGAAGTAGGTAGTTTCATTATAGAAGCAAAGAAATCAAATTAACACATTTAAAAATTCACACAAATAAAATCTCAAGCACAAATGGCTTCCCTGCCAAATGTAGCATATGTGTAAAAACCAGAAAAAAATTTTACAAGAAAACTACAGATCAATATCTCATAAATATCTGTGAAAATATACTCAACAAAAATATTAGCAAATCAATTACAGAAACAGGTATAAAAGATTATACACCATGACTAAGTGGGATTTATCTCAAGGATGAAACGTTTGGTCACAGTTCAGTTCAGTTGCTCAGTCTTGTTTGACTCTTTGCTACCCCAAGAACTGCAGCACGCCAGGCCTCCCTGTCCATCACCAACTCCCGGAGTTTACTCAAATTCATGCCCATTGAGTCAGTGATGCCATCCAATCATCCCATCCTCTGTCATTTCCTTCTCCTCCTGTCTTCAATCCTTCCCAGCGTCANCTCAAGGATGAAACGTTTGGTCACAGTTCAGTTCAGTTGCTCAGTCTTGTTTGACTCTTTGCTACCCCAAGGACTGCAGCACGCCAGGCCTCCCTGTCCATCACCAACTCCCGGAGTTTACTCAAATTCATGCCCATTGAGTCAGTGATGTCATCCAATCATCCCATCCTTTGTCATTTCCTTCTCCTCCTGCCTTCAATCCTTCCCAGCATCAAGGTCTTTTCAAATGAGTCATTCGTCACATCAAGTGGCCAAAGTATTGGAGTTTCAGCTTTAGCATCAGTCTTTCCAATGAGTATTCAGGACTGATTTCCTTTAGGATGAACTGGTTGGATCTTCTTGCAGTCCAAGGGACTCTCAAGAGTCTTCTCCAACATCACAGTTCAAAAACATCAATTCTTTGGTGCTCAGCTTTCTTTGTGGTCCAACTCTCACATCCATACATGACTACTGGAAAAGGCGTGGCTTTGACTAGAGGGACCTTTGTCAGCAGAGTAATGTCTCTGCTTTTTAATGTGCTGTCTATGTTGGTCATGACTTTCTTCCAAGGAACAAGTGTCTTTTAATTGCATGGTTGCAGTCACCATCTGCAGTGATTTTGCAACACAAAAAGTAAAGTCTGCCATTGTTTCCTTTTTTCCCCCATCTATTTGCCATGAAGTAATGGGACTGGATGCTACGACCTTAGTTTTCTGAATGTTGAGTTTTAAGTCAACTTTTTCACTCTCCTTTTTCACTTTCATCAAGAAGCTCTTCAGTTCCTCTTCTCTTTCTTCAATAAGTGTGGTGTCATCTGCATATTTGAGGTTATTGAGATTTCTCCCAGCAATCTTGATTCCAGCTTGTGCTTCATCCATCCCAGCATTTCACACGATGTACCCTACATATAAATTAAATAAGCAGGATGACAATATACAGCCTTGACATACTCCTTTCCCAATTTGGAATCAGTCCGCTGTTCCATGTCCAGTTTTAACTGTTGCTTCCTGATCTGCATACAGATTTCTCAGGAGGCAGGTTGTCAGGTTGGAGGCAGGTTTCTCAAATTGTTTGCTATTTCCATCTCTTTCAGAATTTTACACAGTTTGTTATTATCCACACTAGACAAAGGATTTGGCATGGTCAATAAAGCAGAAGTATAGGTTTATCTGGAACTCTCTTGCTTTTTCTAAGATCCATCGGAAATTTCAGTCTGATCTTTGATTCCTCTTCATTTTCTAAATCCAGATTGAACATCTGCAAGTTGTCAGTTCATGTACTATTGAAGCTTCACTTGGAGAATTTTGAGCATTATTTTACTAGCATGTAAGATGAGTGCAATTGTGTGGTAGTTTGAACATTCTTTCTCATTGCCTTTCTTTGTGATTGAAATGAAAACTGACCTTTTTCCAGTCCTGTGGCCACTGCTGAGTTTTCCAAATTTGCTGGCATATTAAATGCATCACTCTCACAGTTTTCTCTTTTAGGACTTGAAATAGCTCAGCTGGAATTCCATCACCTCCACTAGTTTTGTTGGTAGTGATGTTTCCTAAGACCCACTTGACTTTGCATTCCAGGATGTCTGGCTCTGCGGGGGTCCAGCCCCGGTGGATCCAGGGTANTTAGGACTTGAAATAGCTCAGCTGGAATTCCATCACCTCCACTAGTTTTGTTGGTAGTGATGTTTCCTAAGACCCACTTGACTTTGCATTCCAGGATGTCTGGCTCTGCGGGGGTCCAGCCCCGGTGGATCCAGGGTAATTTGAAGGGGAGAAGGAATCAGTATCCTAGGAAAAAACTTATTTAATTACAGATATATAGAGAGATTAGAAACGGATANCTAAACCTTTGGGTACTTGTAACCAAAATTTACATATGTAATATGCAAAAAAATTTAGGTTGATTTATAATAAACCATATTAGTCCCAGAAGACAGAATGGGTTTCAAGTAAACACGTATTTTGTGTGTACTATTGGAGATATCCATTCATGCCCAATGGATTCAAACTTTAGTTAAGCAGCAAGTTACATAGATTCTGGATATATCTATGACTTTAATATTCACTCTTGGTGTGTGCTTGTAGGTACAATTCTAAATCTGTTGGGCACATGAACAGAGAGCTCAAGAAAGGTCCCTGATACCTAAGATGATGACTTTGAATCTCTGCCACTTTACCCAAACTTCATATTCAACAATCCTACAGACCACCGCTATCAGCTGGAGGCACAGTAGATCACCTGAGGGAGAGATGCTAAATCAGACCAGATGGTTTCACCCGCTGCAGCCCTTTTCCTGGGAAGGGCCAACTCCCTTGGCATAGCAGTCTCTCTGGCTTGAAGCTGAGATCACACAAGAGAAACCTATTGTGTTTCTGTCAACTTACTGATGAAATCAGCATGCCCAGTAACTGGTAGAACAACTATATCAACTCCCAAGATAAGTGGCCCTCTTATAATTCTCATGAGAATAACAATTCTTACAAGAATTTCCCCTTAAACAGTTTTATTCTTCCCCTCCTACAGGAGGTTTTCCTCACATTTCTTGTGGTGGTCAAATCAACCCAGGACAGACTCTGGCTTCTCAGTGAGAGTGTGTGTCGTGATGGTTGGCAGCACATTTATTATACCGAGTGTTCATTCAGGCTTCATAGATTTGGTTGGAAGTTGAACAGTCCCCTGGGGAAGCCTTTGGATAACATGATGATGCGTTAGTTTCTCCTCATCAACCCAGAGCTTCTCAACACACTCCACAGACACAGTCTGGACTGTTGAACCCGGGCTCTCTTTACACAGGAACACACTCATGAGCACTTGGCCTTTATGGATGCCAAAGGTGGGCAGGCACGTTCAAAGTCTGGACACAGAGGCACTTCCAAAGTTTGGCAGGGAGGAGGAGGTGAGTTCATTAAGTGGAGTTTTTATCACTGCAGTCTTGTATAACACAGACACCTGCAGCACATGGACACGAACTGAGCTCTTTAGGTTGTGGATGGGCCATGCTTTTTCTTCTTGTCCCAGCAGGACTTGCAGACACAGCAGATGATGCATGGGGAAGCCAGAAGCAGCAAGGGCAAAGTCACCAAGGCAATGATGCCCAACCCCACAAGAATCCTGACTACTTGTGTTCGGTTCCACATCACTGAGGCTCTTGAGTGGCCAAGCTTATTCCTACACGGCCCTCTGTCAAAATGTCATCGTCCAGGTTCTGAAAGCAATACCAGCAAAATGTGTGTTTGCAGTTCTTACACATCATCTGAGCACAGCCTTCGTTGTGCTCAATATAAACCCGGCACACTGGGCACTGCTTAATGGGGCCTTCTGCCTCTGTCCCAAAGAGGGTCCCATGCTCTGCTGGCAGGATGTCAGGCTGACTGTCCCTGCAGGAGACTTCTGCATGCCAAGAATCCTTGCAGCATGAGCAGAACTTTGGGTGGCAGGAAGGGCACTCCACCATCACGGGCTGTCCTGGGTCACTTGTTGCAATGGGGCACATTGTCTGACAGTCTGCAATGGGACACCATGTTCTGCAGGGGTCCAGGTGGACTTCACATTCAAATTTTAACTGCTGATAAAGCTGAAACTGATCCACAGGTACCAAACAAGCAATCTCAGCTTCCTGCAAAGTCCCATGATTTAGGCACACCATGTCCGGGCAAGTGATGGGAGACCCACATTCTTCTCGGATTGCCAGCTGCATGTACTGTTTCAGACAAGCTGTGCAAAAGATACATCGGCATTCCTGGAGCGTGGTCATCTTGTCCAGAGACTGCTCACCCAGGCAGAGTTTGCAAGTGACAAGGGGTGCCAGGGCCAGGTCTCCAGGAGTGGGATTTATGGTGGCCATCATGGTCAGATAGTGGAGCCTACCCATTGAGCCCATCAGCTTGTCCTCAGCCTCCTTCAGTCTCCTCAATTCCTGGCTGCCAGGGTCCAGTCCCAGTGGATCCAGGGAATTCGAAGCGGGGATGGAGTCAGCGATTAGGAAAGAATTATTTAATTAGAGATATAAAAAGAGATTAGGAAAGAATAGTGTAGTGGAGAAAATAGAGGAGAAAAGAGGCTGAAATTCCAATAAAGCCCCAAGACAAGGGGCTTGCACTGTCTACATAGGCCACAGGCACCTGCTTGAATAGCGGAGGGTGCCCCACCTTGGGCTCCCTTTCGCGTGGGTCTTAGAAGCCCAGGCAAATAAGAAGACATGGCAAGCCTCTATGCTCTAGATGGGAATTCAGCCTGAAAAGGGAGAATAAGAAAAGAATGACATGGGGGAGCCAAGCATTGGTGCAAGACCCACAACTTTATTTTCAAAGGCAGCTTATATACCCCAAGTTGTACGTAAAGAAATAATGGAATATGCAGAGTTATGCAGGGGCAACAGTCCTAACCCTTATTGAGACCAGGCTTTCTTTTTGCATGAGGTGAGGTGAAGTCACGCAATCATGTTCGACTCTTTGCGAACACATGGACTGTAACCTACTAGGCTTCTCTGTCCATGGGATTCTCCAGGCAAGAATACTGGAGTGGATTGCCATTTCCTTCTCCATTTTTTTTTTTTTTCATACCTTCCCATATATAAAAGGTCTCATATGATTTACATTATCTTCTGGCCAAGAGACCTGTTAACATTTTTATGGCTCTTTTCCTAGATAAATGTCTATCAACCAGAAAACTCATTTTCCCTTGCAGTGTTTTTTCTTTACTCTGCATCACCTTCGAAGTACTAAATAAAGTTACATTCCTGTAGAACAAAGGTGCAGTGGGTTATAACAAAGAAAGTACTTAACTCAAAGATCTAATGTTGCTAATGCCAGGGATACTACCTGTTTTTTCTACATACCAACTATATCAACAAATAAAAGATATGAAAACTTGGCAGCGAGTATTGGCTCAACAATGAAACCCTTAATCAGTCCTATTCTAATGATTTTTACTCCTTGGAAGCCGCTACATTCCTAGGGTGTTTTAAGCTTCCTGTGTCCCTGGCAGTTGGGAGGCCGCAAACAATCACATGTGCAGCTGTAAGAGTCTGGACAAACCTGTCAGGAAGTCTAGGAAGCCATCAGAGGGGTTTTTGGATTGTCACACTCTTATTATGCCCAGGAGACTTATTACCTAAAAGCTCTAAATTAGCTTTTTCCAGAAAAAGGTGGTGGAGAGACAGCCCCCTGTTAATGTTAGAAGAATATGTGGGAAATATAACACAGTAAAGCAGGCAGACTCTAGTTTTGGGGGTAGATGCTCGCAAAAGTCCAGGGGGACCCCTGAGGCCTGATCCCATTTTCGCATTTGTCAGGCTCCTTTCCTTCTGACCTTTGCCATGGGTGGGATTCCCCATGCTGGCTCCCAGCACCTGGCCTGAGAGCTCCATTCCTCCCAGCCACCGCCGGGTTTCTCAGCAGCCTCCCTCGAGTGCACCACCAGCCGGCCGCTCGCACCCGAGGGAGGAACAGCTGTTCCATGCCCTCCGTCTTCTGCCCTGCTCTGCAGCTGACAGCTTTGCACTCTGCAGGATTGCAACAGGGCTCAGGCTCCCAGACCAATCCAGCCAGAGAGGGAGGAGGAGTCCCTCGAACTGCCTCCTGCCTCGGGGCGCAGCTGTGTCGCCCGGGAAACCTCGCAGAGCACGGGGCACAGCGCCAGCAGCAGCCCAGTTATTTTTGATGACAAAGAAATGAATACAACCTAAATATCCAAAACTAGGAAAGCAGTCAGATAAATGACAAAACAACCATGAATGCAGTCAGTACAATCCCTTTTGCAGCAGAAGGCTATTGACATGTAGAGGTTCACAGTCCAGTACCAAGTGTAAAGGGAAGCTACAAACACCATCATTGCAGTAACATAAGTGGCTACAGGAGTGACTGAGGAAACACATACAACATCAAACAGAAATGATAGGTATATGGTGGTGTTTTGTGTTTTTCAAGAATGTTTGCTTTTAGTTTGAGTGTATTGACTATATAATTAGAAAAATGATCTACTTTTTAGAAAACCCAACCACAGTGGAGAGATAGCCAAGCTTTTTCCATAAGATCTCACACTTGGTTAGTGGAAAAGTAAGGACTGAAATTTAGGACATGATCTTTCTGTCCTATGCTTATTGTATTGGTCCTTGTGGGCCCAGTAAGGGCCTCAAAGCTTCCTTCTACCTCAGGCTGAAATATTTCTGTCCCTTGTCCCTCTTATTAAACCCCTTCTTAGCTGATAGACAAGGTATTAATAACACTTTGGCATGTATGGTTACATGTCTCAAGTAGATGGCTACATGTCTCGAGTAGATGTTTACATTTTAATATGGCTAATTCATCAATCCCACTTGGAAAAGAAGTTTAGGTTTTGCCAAACAGAACCTCACTCTAGACTGATGTAAGTAGTCATTTATGCATCTCTAGTTTTGTTACCCTACTCATGTAGTTCACATGCCAAACAAATCAAAATGTTGGATCCTAAAGCAGAGAAAGGTTTATTGAAGGCCCATGCAAGGAAATGGGTGGTTCATGCCACCCCAAAACCCCTAACTCCTAAAAAGGTTTTAACAAAGCACTGTTAAATCAAGGCAGGGGAGGTGAGTGGTTGGTTGTTGCAAATGTCTTGGTGAAGGAATCCTTTGTTCTTGTAGCTGTCCACATAAGTCAGATCATGAAGTAAATGTCCAAGACAAATGTTATTCTCTATTCTACAACTTTTTATCTCAAAATAAGTGAATCTTAAAGGTCAGGGCTCTGAGAGTAAGCTATCCTGTATACTTCAGGCTAGAGGGAACATTGTTTTACAAAAGGTGCAGAGTCAGTATAACTAAGTACCGGCAACAGAGCAAAAGAGTAAAAGCTAAATTAATAGACCCAATATGGAGTCAGAATTGTTCTTTCCTATTACAGTTTGATCATACAGGTTCTGCACATTTCTGGTTGACATCATACCTGGGATCTACTTTTTCCCTGGATGAACACTGTTTCCCACTTTATTTCTTAACTGGTTTTGTTAATATATAATAAACTTTGGTTAGTGGATATTGATTGTATAAGTGACAAATTTATGTGCCCCATGTCTCTTGGCACCCAATCAGCCATGGTTTCCAAGTCCAGTTGCAATTAAGAATATCCTGGGAAGCTTGCCTGCACCCAACCCTTGGAAAATCTGATTCAGCAAGTCTGAGGCAAAGCCCTAAGTATTTAGCAAGTGTGCTACATGATTCTGATGGATGCAAACACTTCCTTGGCAGGCATCAGGAACCACTTAAGTGTATTTTAATATTACTACTGTGTCTTCTCTTTGTAGGTAATCTTTCCCCAGCTTGATCCAGATATGCACTAAAATATATCTCTGTGTGGATCTCTTTCAATTGATTTTATTTGGCCCTTGGTGATATCTTTTGAGCTCAGCCTTCATGTCTTTGCTCAGCTCAGGGAAAATGTTTCATTAGTTCTCAGTTAATACAGTCCAAATATCCTGAGGGTACCAAATAAGACTCTATTCTGTCTCTTTATCTTCATCATCAACTTCCTCTCCTTTAGTTTTAGGAAAATTTTAGTAATTTGTCTTCTAATTCACTGGTTTGGTTTCATTCCCCGTATCTAATTCACTGTTTAAAATTTCTTTTCAATTAAATTCATTGTATTTTCATCTGAAAATAGTTGCATTTTCATAGTGCAGCAGTCTCTCAACTTAAGATTTTTGGCAAGATCTCTGACGTTTTGTTTGTTTGGAGGAGGGGATAATTCCTTGGCATCTTAGGAGAACATTTTCCTTAACTTTTCAAGTTGAAACATATTTTGAATAACGGGAGTTTTCCTATTATCAATTTTATTTTTACATTTATTCACTCTTAGAGGGTCTTGGAGGCTCTATGTTTATCAAATATTGGGTATAGATTTGGTCCTCTCAAAAAACTCTAGGTCCTTTTCATATCATTTGCAGGCAGATGAAAAGAATGAAATTTCAATACATGTTATGTTTCAGTGACAATCTTGGGGGAAATTCTAATTTTCTAGTTGTATGACTTTTTACATGTAGCCTAACTTTTTTCTTACATGTTATTGTCTCTTTCAAGGGGTAGACCTAAGTGAAAAAATGCCTGTTAACACATTAAAAGGGGATAATTTCAAGATGGCAGAAGAATAAGATGGGGAGTTCAAATTTCCCCTGATAAATACATCAAAAACTCATCTGCATGAGGAACAACTTCTACAGAACACTTTCTGAATGCTAGAACTCCAGACTTCCATAAAGGCAAACCAATCTCCTTAGAATGAGTGTGTAAGTTTTCTGGGTGTTCTTGGCTTCTGAGTGTTGCTTTCACCATTAGTATTGGGGTTTTGTTTTCTGTGCTATGTGGCCTGTGGAGTCTTGATGCTACAGTAATAGGTTGGGCCTGAACCCCCAAGGTGGGAGACCTGAGTCCAGGACTTTGGACCATCAGAGAACTCCCAAACAGATGGAACATTAATTTTTTTGATGAGAGTTCTCCCAAAGGCCTCAGTCTCAACACTAAGATCAAGCTCCCCCAAAGGCCAGAAAGCTCCATGCCAGATTCCTCACACCATACTTTTAGTGAAAGAGAAACACAACCCTGTCCATTAGCAGAAAGACTTCCCAAAGCCATACCAAGCCCATAGACACCCCAAAACACACTACTGTACACAGCAGTGCCCTTCAGAGAGACATGATCCAGCTCCATCCACCAGAACACAGGCATAAGTCCCCCAGGCCAGGAAACCTCCACAAGGTACTAGTCCAAAGCCACACACAGGAAGCAGACTCCAGAATTAAGAGGAACTATGACCTTCCAGCCTGCAGACTGGAGACCCCAAACATAGAAAATTAAATTAAATTAAAAGACAAAGAAACACACAGCAGATGAAGGAACATGATCAAAAACAAAACCCCACAAGACCAAACAAATTAAGAGGAAATAGCAGTTTATTTGAAACAGAATTCAAGGTGATGATAGTAAAGGTGAAGGTGAAGTCGTGTCTGACTCTTTGCAACCCCATGGACTGTAACCTACTAGGCTTCTCCACCCATGGGATTCTCCAGGCAAGAATACTGGAGTGGATTGCCATTTTCTTCTCCAGGGGATCTTCCTGACCCAGGGATCGAACCCAGGTCTCCCTCATTGGAGGCAGACGCTTTAACCTCTGAGCCACCAGAGAAGCCCTTGATCTAAACAAAATAGAATCACAACTAAATAGACTGAAGGCAGAGGCTGAGAAGATACAAGAAGTGTTTAACAAGGACATACAAAATTAAGACTAGATAATTGGCAATAACAAGATGATAAATGAGATTTAAAATTCATTAGAGGGAACAAATAACAGAATACTGAGGCAGAAGAACAGATAAGTGAGCTGGAAGACAGAATGGTGGAAATAACTGAAGCAGAGTAAAGAAAAAAGAATAAATAGTAATAAGGATAGTCTCAAAGACCTCTGGGACAACATTAAGCACACAAAAATTCAAATAACAGAGGTCCCTGAAGAAGAAAAAAAAAAAGAAAGCATATGAGAAAATATTTGAAGAGATTATAGTTGAAAACTTCCCTTACATTGGAAAGGAAATAGCTATCCAAACCCAGGAAGGCCAGAGAGTCTGATATAGGATAAACCCAAGGAGAAATATGCCAGTGAAAGTGAAAGTTGCTCAGTCATGTCCGACTCTTTGAGACCCTATGAACTATATATATANCAGGTCTCCCTCATTGGAGGCAGACGCTTTAACCTCTGAGCCACCAGAGAAGCCCTTGATCTAAACAAAATGGAATCACAACTAAATAGACTGAAGGCAGAGGCTGAGAAGATACAAGAAGTGTTTAACAAGGACACACAAAATTAAGACTAGATAATTGGCAATAACAAGATGATAAATGAGATTAAAAATTCATTAGAGGGAACAAATAACAGAATACTGAGGCAGAAGAACAGATAAGTGAGCTGGAAGACAGAATGGTGGAAATAACTGAAGCAGAGTAAAGAAAAAAGAATAAATAGTAATAAGGATAGTCTCAAAGACCTCTGGGACAACATTAAGCACACAAAAATTCAAATAACAGAGGTCCCTGAAGAAGAAAAAAAAAAAGAAAGCATATGAGAAAATATTTGAAGAGATTATAGTTGAAAACTTCCCTTACATTGGAAAGGAAATAGCTATCCAAACCCAGGAAGGCCAGAGAGTCTGATATAGGATAAACCCAAGGAGAAATATGCCAGTGAAAGTGAAAGTTGCTCAGTCATGTCCGACTCTTTGAGACCCTATGAACTATATATATAGCCCATAGAATTCTCCATGCCAGAATACTGGAGTGGATAACCTTTTCCTTCTCCAGGGGATCTTCACAGCCCAGGGATCAAACCCAGGTTTCCCACATTGCAGTCAGATTCGTTACCACCTGAGACACAAGAAAAATCCTGGAATACTGGAGTGGGTAGCCTATCCCTTCTCCAGCAAAAATTAAACACAAAGAACAAACATTAAAAGCAGCAAGGGAAAAGCAACAAATAGCGTACAAAGGGGTCTCCATAAGGCCAACAGCTGATCTTTCAACAGAAACTCTTCAGACCAGAAGAGACTGGCAGGATATACTTAAAGTAATGAAAGAAAAAAACCTACAACCAAAATTACTCTATCCAGCAAGGATCTCATTCAAATTTGAAGGAGAAATCAAAAGCTTTACAGACAGGCAAAGGTTAAGAGAATTCAGCATCATCAAGCCAGCTTTATAACAAATGGTAAAGGAACTTCTCTAGACAGGAAACACAAAAGAGAGAAAAGGCCTACAAAAGCAAACCGAAAACAATAAATAGAAACCAGATCATACACACCAGCAATTACCTTAAATGTAACTGGACTAAATGCTCCAAGCAATATCTACAGTGCATTTCATCCGAAAGCAGTAGACTTCACTTTATTCGCAGGTGCACATGGAACATTCTCCAGGATAGATCACATCTTGGATCACAAATCAAGTCTTGGTAAATTTTATAAATCTGAAATCATTTCAAGCATCTTTTCTGATCACAAAATTATAAGATTAGATATCAACTATAGGAAAAAACTTTAAAATCACAAACACATGGAGGCTAAACAATGTTTCTGAATAACCAGGTGGTCACTTAAGAAATCAAAGAGGAAATTAAAAAAAAAAATACTTAGAAGCAAATGACAATGAAAACATGACAACTCAAAATCCATATGTGAAAGTCGCTCTTTACAACCCCATGGGCTATGCAGTCCATGGGATTATCCAGGCCAGAATACTGGAGTGGGTAGCCTTTCACTTCTCCAAGGGATCTTCCAACCCAGGGATTGAACCCAGGTCTCCCACATTGCAGGTGGATTCTTTACCAGCTGAGCCATCAGGGAAGCCCATGTGGGGTGCAGTAAAAGCAGTGCTAAAAAGAAGTTGATAGCAACGCAAGTCTACCTCAAGAAACAATAAAACCATCAAATAAAGAACCCAAGCTTACAGCTAAAGCAACTAGAAAAATAAAAAAGAAAAAACCCTCAAAGTTAGTAGAAGAAAAGAAATCATAAAGATCAGAACAGAAATAAATGAAGGAGAAATTAAGGAAATGTTAGATCAATAAAACTAAAACTGGCTCTTTGAAAAGATAAAATTGATAAACAGCCAGAGGCATCAAGGGGAAAAGGAGGAAGACTCAGCAATAATATTAGAAATTAAAAAGGTAAAGTTACAAGGAATAACACAGAAATACAAAGGATCATAAGAGACTACTACTGTAACTGAATTTGCAAGTCCATGTGCTTGATGCACAGTGAGGCCCATCGATACTAAAACATTAAAGTTTGGAACAAAGAAAAATTTTTTACAAATCCATACAAACAGATGGATGGCTCATGCCCTAAGAACCCTAAAGTTACTGAAAATTTTCAGCAAGTCCGTTTAAAATCAAAAGGTGAGGGACGGGCACGCTTAGTTGTTGCAGAGTTCTCAGCACCAGATCCTTTTTTCCTGAGGTCAGATCATGGTCAGCTAATGACAATCCTGTAAATCTCTACCAGATGAATGTTATTCTCTGTCTTGACAAAAAAGGGAAAAGTCACAAAGCAAAACTTTCACCCTCCAAGGTCCCAATCCAGGCTAAGAGATGGCAGATCTCAGTTCACAGTTCTTTTGAGGTCAGATTCCCACAACCTACCCAGCTGTCACCCCTGAAGAGGTCAGGCACCCCACCCAACTGTCCTTCAGTCTCCTCAGGCTGCCCTAATGTGGAGATCAAGTTTCACAGACTGCAGCCCACATAGACAGCCACTGCTATTGGGTCACAGACACAGGGATAGGGGAGAGGTTCACCTTTGCCTCAAGGCCTGGACCACAGCTAGTAGAGGCCTTAGTGCGGGCTCTGGAGCCTTGTAGGACACAGTCCCCAGTCTATTCCCTGGGCCTTCCAGCTCGTCTAAGGCTGGATAAGCTGGAGGGGCTCCAGGAGGCCTGAATCTACCTCTTAGCTCACTCTCCACCTGATGTCCACCACACCACCGACCCTTGACTGAATCACTTCCCCAGTGGTTCCTCACTGACAGTTATCAGTAGGCAGGGCCCACTGCAGTGCTGACCAATTGCTGGGCAGGACAGCTAAGGATTGCTTATTGATAGTTGGTTGCTTGTGGGAGGGGCCCACTGAGGCACCAAACAATGGCTGAGCAACACCTATTGTCTAGTAAGAGTGCAGAGTAATGAGGCACAGCAATGGCTGCCTGCTAAGGGCTCTGCTGATCTTGCTCTGTTAGACTATGAACAATTATACACCAACAAAACGGACAGCCTGGAAGGAATGGATAAAATCTTAGAAAAGTATAACCTTCCAAAACTGAACCAGGAAGGAACAGAAAATGTGAGCAGACCAATAACAAGCATGAAATTTGAAATGGTAATTAAAAAAAATCTTCCAACAAAATCCCATGACCAGATAAATGGCTTCACAGGTGAATTCTACCAAAAGTTTAGAGAAGAGCTAAAACACCAATCCTGCTCAAACTTTTCCAGAAAATTGCAGAGGAAGAAAACTCCCAAATTCATTCTACAAGACCACCATCATTCTGATACCAAAACCCAACAAAGATGCCACACAAAAAAAGAAAACTACAGGCCAATATCACTGAACATAGATGCAAAAATCCTTAACAAAATTCTAGCCAATAGAAATCAACAACACAGTAAAATGATCATACATCATGATCAAGTGGGCTTTATATCAGATGCAAGGATTCTTCAACATACACAAATCAATCATTATCATCTTTCTAAATTCCATATATATGCATTAGAGTAAAAAAAATAATAAATAAATTAAAAATCAATCAATGTGATGCATGATATTAATAAATTGGAAGGTAAAAGCCATATGATTATCACAATAGATGCAGAAAAGGCTTTTGACAAAATTCAACATATATTTATGATAAAATCTCTCCAGAAAGTAGGCATAGAAGGAACCCACTAATGACAAACCCACAGCAAACATTATTCTCAAAGTGAAAAANAGGAGAAAGGGACGACCGAGGATGAGATGGCTGGATGGAATCGAGAACTCGATGGACATCAGTCTGAGTGACCTCTGGCAGATGGTGATGAACAGGGAGGCCTGGCATGCTGCAATTCATGGGGTCACAAAGAGTCAGACACGACTGAGCGACTGAACTGAACTGAATTGAACTGAACTCCCCACGATAAATAGGACATCTTTTTTGGTGCTAGTTCTAAAAGATTTTATAGGTCTTTATAGAGAAGGGTAGTTGTACTGCCCTTCTTGGAAACTGGAATGATGACTGACCTTTTCTAGTCCTGTGGCCACTGCTGGGTTTTCCAAATTTGCTGACATATTGAGTGTAGCACTTTAATAGCCTCATCTTTTAGAACTTTTAAATAACTCTGCTGGAATTCCATCGCCTCCACTAGCTTTATTGGCAGAAGTACTTCCTAAGGCCCACTTGACCTCACATTCCAGAGCGTCTGGCCCTGAGTGAGATACTACACCATTGTGGTTGTCTGTGTCATTAAAGTCTATTTTTTATGTAGCTCTTCTCTATATTCTTTCCATCTCTTCCTGATCTCTTCTGCTTCTATTAAATCTTTACTGTTTCTCTCCTTTATTTTGCCCATCTTTGGATGAAATATTCCTTTGATATTTCCAATTTTCTTGAGGAGGATTATAGTTTTACCCTTTCTGTAGTTCTCCTCTGTTTCTTTGCATTGTTTATTGAAGAATGCCTCCTTGTCCTATTCTCTGGAACTCTGTGATTAGTTGGGTTTACCTTTTGCTTTCTCCCTTGCTTTTCACTTCTCCTCTTTCCTCAGCTATTAGTAAAGCCTCCCCAGACAATCACTTTGCCTTCTTGCATTCCTTTTTTTCTTGGGACGGTTTTGTTTGCTGGTTCCTATACAATATTACACACTTCTATCCATAGTTTTTCAGGCACTCTGTTTGCTAGATCTAATCCCATAAATCCATTGGTCACCTCCACTGTATATTCATAGGGGATTTGATTAAAGTCATATCTGACTGGCCTATTGGTTTTCCCCACTTTATTTATTTTAATCCTGAATTTTGCTTTGAGGAGCTGATGATCTGGACCACAGTCAGTTCCAGGTCTTGTTTTCACTGACTGTATATAGCTTCTCCATCTTCAGCTACAAAGAATGTAATCAATCTGATTTCACTATTGACAATTTGGTAACGTCCATGTGTAAAGTCATCTCTTGTGTTGTTGAAAAAGGGTGTCTTCTATGACCTGTTTGTCCTCTTGGAAGAATTCTGTTAGCCTTTGCCTTGCCTCATTTTGCACTCCAAGACCAAACTTGCCCGTGACTCCACGTATCTCTTGACTTCCTACTTTTGCATTCCAATCCCCTATGATGAATAGGACACCTTTTTTGGTGTTACTTCTAGAATTTTTTATATGTATTCATAGAGCTAATGAATTCCAGCTTCTTTAGCATCACTGGTTGGAGTGTAGACTTGGATTACTGTGATACTGAATAATTTTCCTTGGAATGATCTCAGAACCGAGATCATTCTGTTGTTTTTGAGGTTGCATTTCATACTTTTTTGTTGGTTATTATGGCTACTCCATTTCTTGTATTGGATTCTTGCCCACAATAGTAGATATAATGGTCATGTGAATTAAATTCACTCACTCCCATCCATTTTAGTTCACTGATTCTTAAGATCATGATGTTTCTTCTTACCATCTCCTGCCTAACCACATCCAATTTACCTTGATTCATGGACCTAACATTTCAGGTTCTTATGTAATACACTTCTTTAGAGCATTGGATTTTGCTTTCATCACCAGACACATTCACAATTGAGTGTCATTTCCACTTTGGCCAGCTGCTTCATTCTTTCTAGAGCTATTAGTAGATGTCCTCCTCCCTTCCCCAGTAGCACACTGGCCACCTTCTGACCTGGAGGGCTCATCATCTGGTGTAATATCTTTTTGCCTTTTTATACAGTTCATGGGGATCTCACAGCTAGTTTACTGGAGTGGTTTACCATTCCTTCCTCCGGTGTTATCACATTTTGTCAGAACTCTACTATGACCCATCCACCTTGAGTGGCCCTATACAGCATGGCTCATAGCTTCATTGAGTTATGCAAGCCCCTTTACCACTAGGCAGTAATCCATGAAGGGGATCATCATGCAAAATGCTGGGACGGGTGAATCACAAGCTAGAATCAAAATTGTTGGGAGAATTATCAACAATCTCTGATATGTAGATGATACTTCTCTAATGGCAGAAAGTGAAGAGGAACTAAAGGGCCTCTTGATGAGGGTGAAAGAGGAGAGTGAAAATGCTGGCTTAAAACTCAACATTCAAGAAACTAAGGTCAAGACATCTGTTCCCATTACTTCATGGCAAGCAGAAGGGGAAAGAGTGGAAGCAGTGACAGACTTTATTTTCTTGAGCTCCAAAATCACTGTGGATGGTGACTGCAGTCTTGATATTAAAAGACACTAGCTCCTTGGGAAGAAAACTATGACAAGCCTAGACATCACATTAAAAAGCAGAGACATCACTTTGCTGACAAAAGTATGTATTCAAAGCTATGGTTTTTCTAATAGTCATATATAGGTGTGAGAGTTGGACCACAGTGAAGGCTGATCACCGAAGAGCTGATGTTTTCAAATTGTGGTGTTGGAGAAGACTTTTAAGAGTCACTTGAACTGTTAGAAGATCTAGCCAGTTAATCCTAAAGGAACTCAACTTCAAATATTTATTGAAAGTGTTGATGCTGAAGCTGAAGCTCCAATGCTTTGACCATCTGATGTGAAGAGCTGAATCTTCAGAAAAGACTCTGATGCTGAGGAAAAAAATTAGGGCAAATTAGGGCAAAAAGAGAAGGGGGTGGCAGAGGATGAGATGGTTAGATAGCATCACCAACTCAATGGACATGAATTTGAGCAAACCAGGAGACAGTGAAAGACAGGAAAGCCTGTGCAGAAGTCCATGGGGGTCACAGAGTCCGACACAACTTAGTGACTGAACAACAAAAAAGCCATCTCTCTCCTCTGGCCCAGTCCTATAGCTGCTGCTGCTTCACAATCTGTGCTGAATGAAGCTTGAGCCCAGCTTCCTCCTTTCAGTTGTCTCTCATGCTGTATGTGTATTGCATTTTCATATGATCAAAAGTGACCTTAACATCTTTACTCCTTGTGTGGAATTTAATATCCTAACTGCAGTTTTATACAGTGCCAAATGAAGATGTTGTATCTCTGATCTTGCAAGAATAAAAAGCAGTTCCTCACCTGTGTGGGGAGTATGGAATTGATTGATATGTTAATGTAGGAGGATGCAGTCCTGAAAGGATGTCAGGTACTTCTAAATATATATTGTGTGCGGCCCATTTCTGCCTGCTGCAGGCTTTGATGTCAAATAAAATGGGATAAGCGTGGGAGAGTGAAGCCATATCACAGATCTTCTTCCTTCTAACAGAAGGGCAAAGGTCGGCAAAATCCTCGTCAGCCACTTCCAAGCAAGGCAAAGGGTACCTCTTTTGATTGCTTGAAAAAGGAAAGTCACATTAAAATTTAGAGTTAAAATGTTCAGCAAGGCAGTCTGCCTCACAACCAAAGGCCCCACTGGACAAAGAAATTAAAGAAAATTTCAATAGTTCTCCTCATAGCCCCTACATATGATTATGGGGTAAGTAGGTGAACATGGAAAACACAAAGATTAACCATAGCAAAGAGAAGATGGCCGACCTGGTTCTTTTTGGTTCTCAGAGAGAGAGGGTTCCCTGTCACTGAGAGCTCCCAACTGAATAGCTTAAAAATATTCTGCCATGGAAATGGGATGAATAGGGTATAAAACACAATTCAGCCCTGGAACCAAGACCCTTTGAAATGAGACTCAGCTCTGATAATTAATATCAGCAAAGGAAAAAGAGCTGTCAAGGAAAATTTGCCCAATGATATTAGAGCAAATGGAATTAAGGGCAAGGCAGAGAGAAATTACATAGTAACTACATGTTTCAGGGGAAATTAAGGAAAGAGACGATAGCACATAGCATGCAAAAGACTAATGAATAAAGTAGGTTGAGCAAATATAAAACCTGAAAACAAAAAATGTTCCCATGGGTCCTTCACACCAGAGGAAGACAATACAGAAATGTGAATGAGTAAAAGATGGGACTAAAATGCAGAGAATAGGCCCAAAAGAAAAGTTATAAAAATTTAATATCAAAGAACATCATTAACAGAACTAGTAAATTAACAGAAGTGGAAAGGGAAAAGGTACTCCGTTGCTGATATAAAGACAGATTTGAGATGACAGCTATGAAAGCCCAAGAAAAGACCTAAAGATAAAACAATCATGAAAAAAATAATAGAAATGAAAGACAGGCCAGGTAGACTAACTGGGGTCCCTGAAGTGGAAACCTCCCAAAAGGGGAAGAAAATTTTCATGAGCAAAATAACAAGGATTGAAACCAATCTAGAAGGTAAAATCTACACTCCAGGAAACATTAATACATAATGAGTGCCACTGAAATAGTTTCTACTTAAGTTAATAAACACTAAGGATAAAGGCTTGCTTNGGTAAAACAATCATGAAAAAAATAATAGAAATGAAAGACAGGCCAGGGAGACTAACTGGGGTCCCTGAAGTGGAAACCTCCCAAAAGGGGAAGAAAATTTTCATGAGAAAAATAACAAGGATTGAAACCAATCTAGAAGGTAAAATCTGCACTCCAGGAAACATTAATACATAATGAGTGCCACTGAAATAGTTTCTGCTTAAGTTAATAAACACTAAGGATAAAGGCTTGCTTCAGACATTTAGACACAGAGTGCAACAAAGAGAGCTGGCCAAGAACAGGCCACACCATGCAGACAAATCTTAAGCTGCCCCCTTAGCAGCATTCAGAATTTTAAAGACAAAGACATGGAGAGAAAATTCTGAGAGCAATAACACATTAACCAAGAATGTTATACCCAGCCAAACTGGCTTCCAAGAATCATAGTCACAGATAAAAATATCAAAAATGGGCTCATTTCATGAGACATTACAAGAAAAGTCAGCCCACTAACATGAACAGAGGAAGGACAGGTAGACCTGTGCAACATTTAAATCAGTGGACCAATGGTTAAAACCATACATTTTATACTATGTATATTTTACCATATAATTTTAAAATATCAAGGAAAAGGAAAAAAAATGAAAACAATGGAGTACATGAAATGAAAAGTTAGGCTAAAAAGTTCTGAGGGAAAGAAAACATTGTTTATCCACTCAAGTTTTCCTTTGATTACAGAGACGACAGATAATTTTGGACTAGCAGGAATTTCAGAATCCAATATCTATGAGACCTTGGGACTCCTCAGTGATAAAATCCAGCCCAGCAAGCAAGTAAACCAAATAGAAACTCAGCCAGGAGAAGGAAAGCTATTAGAAGTAGGACCCCCAAAATATCAAATCCACTCAAATGTAAGTAGAAAAGGGCTAAACAACAATGTGAATGATTGTTATAGTATAGACTGCAACTCCTATTAACCTTGCAGATATCACCAACAAAAATCATGAGAAAATCATGTGAAAGTAGACAAATGTTTATTTCTTCATCTTTTATAATAGAACACAATTAAAATTTTCTGGAATTGAAACAGAGAGTCAAAAACATAAAAGAGGCAACCTTTCAATGCTTTTCACATTCTTGTTCTTGATCTTAGAGGGTTCTTTTACAAAATAATATCTTTTTTGCCAAGGCAACATTTATTTGAAGATCTGTAGTTCCTTTCATTTAAATATAACCCCATTTTCTTCTCTTAAAGTAAAATTTAATAAAATACTTTTATATTGAACATAGTGGGTGTCACTAATCCCATTTTTATTGACAGGTCTTTTTTTGTTTATCTGTACTTGCCCCTTTTATAGTTGATTGGGTACAGAGATATCTAAGGTAAGGGCCACCTGAGGCTGATATGTCTGCTGCAGAGCAGCTGAATCTGAGGTCATTTTAAAACTTTCTCTTCCCGTATTTTTTTTTTTTTTTACTATTCTTTATATGAACATCCTTCATTTCTACCACATCAAAACAACTTGAGAAAATGAATAAGTTGGAGGAAATCAAATGTTTGAAAATTAGGATTGTTTTCAGATTTTACTTGGAAAAACTTTAAAACCATCCTAGCGGATAAGGGAAGCATTTATTTCTCCTGTGTCTGGAGTAGCTGTGTGAGAAATGGCTAGGTGGCTCAGCTCCATGTGTAAGGTCCAAGATTACCTACCAGACAGTTTTGGATGGCCTAGTTGGGGTGACCATAGCCACTCTGCTCCATGAGTCCTTTGTTCTTCAGGTGCCCCATCCCAGGCATATTGTCAGGACAGAGGCAACAGTACCAGGATAGGAAAGCCAATTACACAAGTGCTTTTACATGCTTCTACTTGCAACAAACCTGGTAACAGTCAAAGAAGTCAACCAGTTAAATTCAGAGTCAGATGGTAGAGGAATAAACTCTTTTTAACACTGGGGAAAACTGCAAAGGTCATNTTATGGGTAAGGAGATAATATCCTTGGATGGCTGGTTGGGAAGGCAGCATGCATCTGAGAACTTGGGGAAGGCAAGGACAGGTTTCCAGCTGAAACTGCAATTTTCAGAGAGCAACACAGAACTTTCTGTTCCTGAACAACTTGATGGCTACCTTGGACCTGTGCATGAGCAAACTGATGGGGGGAGATACAAGAGTGAGTTTTACCAACCTGTGAGATGTTAGACAATGGTTAACTTCTTCAGGTTGCACATATTGGGGACAGATTCTCTGAAGAGGCCTGGCATTTCTTAGAGTTACACTTAAACTAGGCCCTGCAAAATGGAGAGGATTTCACATACAGAAGAATATTTCAGCATATTCTTACCATGTATATACACTCATAGATTTAAATTGAGTTTTTTTCCTGATTTTGCTGTTTATCTGTCACAGGATCTTGGACTAGTCACCTAACTTTTCTAAACTTCAGTTTCATCATCTGCAAAATGAGCATAACACAATAACCAAAGTTCAGGGTTATTCAAAACTTCAAAGGAGATGCTGTTTCTAAACCGGCATATGGTTAGCCCTCAACTGGTGGCAGATACCATGATTGCTAGTAAGTAGATGTCAGGGGTGAGATGAAGGACATGGCAACGATGGGAAGGGCGATGCATGCTGATACATTCTCATTTAAGATTCATTATTTAGAACTGTACTTAATTTTTTCAGTGCCTTTATGGGCTGGTTCTCAGGGAAGTGAAAGGAATCTATCCCTGCCTTCTTCAACCTCTCCTATATTCTGAAGCATTTAAAGGACAATTAAACTGTGACAACTCACTGATGAATAACTGTGCTCTCTGCTAATCTTGTCACATTANTCTCAGGGAAGTAAAAGGAATCTATCCCTGCCTTCTTCAACCTCTCCTATATTCTGAAGCATTTAAAGGACAATTAAACTGTGACAACTCACTGATGAATAACTGTGCTCTCTGCTAATCTTGTCACATTAGGCCCTGACTGGAGACACAATTAATACAACATGGTTGAACAGCTTACACATTAATTATGTGCCCCAGTAAAGGTGACAGGGCTGGGAGGCCTGCAGCATCTTAATTCCCCTCCCTCGGAGACTTTTCCAGTGAAAGTGAGATTCCAGTGTTGGCACAAATCAAGTTTGTCACACCAGAGCTCAGAGCTACACCAAGGGGACTTCCCCCTCTGTACCCCATACCTTCTGTCTGGAGACCCAGGACTGTAGCAGCTGGGTAGAAGTGATTTACAGTGAGCCTTCTAAGGCGATGTGTTAGCACTCAAGGTCAGTGAATTGAAGAGTGTGGCTTAATAATGTGCAGCACTTTGAGCTTCACTCTCAACCTCAAAAAAAATTTGTCTTTTGCGAAAATAAGGGGCTCTGTGATTGGTGCTTCACGGAGGCTCACTCAGTCAAGGCTCAGAGCAGCCTGAGGGCTTCAAACAGCACACCAATCAGGAACCTGTCCCCTTTCCCTAGCCTCTGGGCTCCTCACTGTCAGCCAGGCAGGATACAACTTCAGACCCTTTTCTATGCAAATACATATCTATTTGTATGAGCATTTATCATTTTCAATGTCATATAAATTTTTTTAAGTAATAGAACTATTTACACATAGTTTGCACTTTCTCAATATTTCTTTTCTTGTCAGTCCACATCATTCTAATTAATGACTGCATCATACTCCAGAATAGATGTTGGCTGACTGAAAGAAAAACACACAATATGAGAGTTGTGAGTGAAGTTTTATTCAGATTCTTACTGAGGACGGTAACCTAAGAGAGTGCCTCCAAGATATCTCTGAGAAACTGCTTCAGAGAGGTCCTAGGGAGGCTAGTTTACATATGATTTTTGTTGTGGAATACATACAGTCAGTAAGCATCTTGGTAAAAGATTACTGAGGTCACAGAGAACAGACATCTCAAATTAATGTTTACAGTAATTTTCTGTGTATGGGAAGATGCAAGAAATGAAGTTCATTAAAATTCTTCCTGAAATGCGTCCAACTATCCAAGGACCTGTTTATGCACAGAGCATGTGTGTGCACAGAGCCAGTCCGGACAACACATTATACTCTTTCTCAGGGTTTCTTTTTACAAACCTACAACTTACTTTTTTAACTTCAGGTTTTGTCCTATGCTTTGCCTTTTTCTTTCTCTCTTAACCTCTCTTTAGNGAAATGAAGTTCATTAAATTCTTCCTGAAATGCGTCCAACTATCCAAGGACCTGTTTGTGCACAGAGCATGTGTGTGAACAGAGCCAGTCCGGACAACACATTATACTCTTTCTCAAGGTTTCTTTTCACAAACCTACAACTTACTTTTTTAACTTCAGGTTTTGTCCTATGCTTTGCCTTTTTCTTTCTCTCTTAACCTCTCTTTAGGACAAAATTATTTCCCCTTAACAGAGTGCATTTCTTATACTCTTTAAAATTTTCCTTGCCTACAAAAACACTTTCCTTATTAATTTTAATAGTTTTATTTACATAATCCAAATTCTCAACCCTTAAAAACACCAGACTCTAGTGAAAGCCACAGAGAAAGAAATCATAAACCGTCACACCAGCATTTCCTGATTGGAAGACTTACATACATACTCCATAAGCTCTTTGTTGTTATTCAGTCACTAAGTTGTGTCCGACCTCTTGGGATCCCATGGTCTGAAGCATGTCAGACTCCTCTATCCTCCACCATCTCCTGGAGTTTGCTCAAATTCGTGTCCATTGGTTTGTTGATGCTATCCAAACATCTCATCCTCTGCCACCCCGTCTCCTTTTGCCTCCAATCTTTCCAGGCAGCAGAGTCTTTCCAATGAGTCAGATCTTTGCATCAAGTGGACAAAGTATTGCAGCTTCAGTATCAGCCTTTCCAATAAATATTCAAGAATGATTTCCCTTATGATTGACTGGTTTGATTTCCTTGCAGTCCAAGGGACTCAAGAGTCTTCACCAGTACCACAACTCAAAGCATCAGTTCTTTGGTTCTCAGCCTTCTTTATGGTCCAACCCTCACATCAGTACAGGATTATTGGGAAAAACTGTAGTTTTGACTAAACTAACCTTTGTTGGAAAAGTTCTATCTCTGCTTTTTTATTTATATTTTGATAGTTTTTTTTTTTTACTGAAGCATTGTTAATGTACAATATTTCAGGTTTATAGCAAAGTAATTCAGTTACACACACACATACACACACACACACACACACACACACACATATATACTCTTTCTCAGATTATTTTCCATTATAGATTATTACAGGATATTAAATATAGTTCCTCATGCTATACAATAGGTCATTATTCTTTATTTATTTTATTTATTTTTAATTAGAGGATGATTGCTTCACAATATTATATTGGTTTCTGCCATACATCAGCATGAATCATGTACACACATGTCCTCTCCTTCTTGAACCTCCCTTCCACCCAACCCACTCTTCTAAGTTGTCACAGAGCACCAGGTTTAAGCTCCCTGCATCATCTATAAAATTCCTACTGGCTATCTATTTTACATGTGGGAATGTGTATGTTTCTATTCTACTCTCTCAATTCATCCCACTCTCTCCTTCCCCCCACTGTGTCCACAAGTATGTTCTTTATATCTCCATCTCCACTGCATCTCTGCAAATAGGTTCATCAGTACCATCTTTCTAGATGCCATATATATGTATTAATATACAATACTTGTTTTTCTGACTCACTCCACTTTGTATAACAGACTTTACGTTCATCCACCTCATTAGCACTGATATGAATNTCTGCAAACAGGTTCATCAGTACCATCTTTCTAGATGCCATATATATGTATTAATATACAATACTTGTTTTTCTGACTCACTCCACTTTGTATAACAGACTTTACGTTCATCCACCTCATTAGCACTGATATGAATGCATTCCTTTTTATGGTTGAATAATATTCCATTGTACATATGTACCACAGTCTCTTTATTCATTTATCTGTCAATGGGCATCCAGGTTGCTTCCATGCCTTAGCTATTGTAAACACTGCTGCAATGAACATTGGGGTGCATATATCTTTTTCAATTCTGGTTCCCTCAGGGTGGCACCCCACTCCAGTACTCTTGCCTGGAAAATCCACGGACAGAGGAGCCTGGTGGGCTACAGTCCATGGTGTTGCTAAGAGTCAGAGGTGACTGAGTGACTTCACTTTCATTTTTCACTTTCATGCATTGGAGAAGGAAATGGCAACCCACTCCAGTGTTCTTGCCTGGAGAATCCCAGGGACGGGGAAGCCTGGTGGGCTGCCGTATATGGAGTCGCACAGAGTCAGACACGACTGAAGCGACTTAGCAGCAGCAGGGTATATATGCATAGTAGTGGGATTGTTGGGTTATGTGGTAGTTTTAGTCCTAATTTTTAAAATAAATCTCCATACTGTTCTCCATAGTAGCTGTATCAATTTACATTCCCACCACCAAGGGAAGTGGGTTCCCTTTTCTCAGTACATTCTCCAACTTCTATTGTCTGCAGATTTTTGATGATGTCTCTGCTTTTGAATATGCTATCTAGGTTTGTCATAGCTTTTCTTTCAAGGAGCAAGCATTTTTTAATTTCATGGCTGCAGTCACTCTCCACTGTGATTTTTGGAGCCCAGAAAAATAAAATCTCTCACTGCTTCCACCTTTTCCCTTTCTATTCCCCATGAAGTTTGAGACAAGATGCCATGAGCTTTTTAATGCTCAGTTTCAAGCCAGTTTTTTCAGTCTCCTCTTTCACCCTCATTAAGAGGCTCTTTAGATCTTCTTCACTTTCTGCCATTAGAGTTGTATCATCAGTGTATCTGAGATTTTTTATATTTCTCCCAGCAATCTTGATTTCAACTGGTGATTCATCCAGCCTGGTAGTTGGCATGATGCACTCTGCATCTAAGTTAAATAATCAGGGTAACAATATACAGCCTTGCCATACTCCTTTCCCAATTCTGAATTGGTCAGTTATTCCATCTCAAGTTCTAATAGATGCTTCTTGACTTACACATAGGTTTCCCAGGAGACAAGTAAGGTGATCTGGCACTCCAATTTCTTTAAGAATTTTCTACAATTTGTTGTGATCCACACAGTCAAAGGCTTTAGCATAGTCAATGAAGCAGAAGTAAATGTTTTCTGTAACTCTCTTGATTTCTCCATGATTCAACAAATGTTTGATCTTTGGTTCCTCTGTCTCTTCAAAACCCAGTTTGTACCTCTGGAAGTTCTTGGTTCACTAAAAATGTTTGTGTTTACTGGACACATGTCTTGTACCACTTTGAGGAAAGAAATTGTGTTATGATAAAATGTATGCCCATAACCTCAACAAGACACACTTTATCACAACATGATTTCTTTCCTCAAAGTGGTGCAAGACATGTGTCCAAAAAACAAAAACATCTTTAATTTTTCTCTAATAGGAAGACAAAAGTAGGTAAACTAAGATTTTTTTAAGCAATTAATATTTACTTATAAATAATATGAATATTCAATTAATTTTCCATCATTTAATTTAGCAAATCTCCAGAGTTTTATATTATAGTACCAAAGAGATTTGGATAAATGATTTTTAAGTAGATATGCCATAGAACATAATTTTTAAAGAGTTCACCTAAAAACTCTTGCCCCATTTGCATTTTACTTCACTTACAAAATTATCAAATTATATAAAGTTATTTTTCTTGCTGATAAATTTTGTAACAGACAATATGATCTTATTTGACTTTCAGCTCTATTTCTGCTTTATTGACTATGCCAGTGCCTTTGACTGTTTGGATCACAATAAACTGGAAAATTCTGAAAGAGAGGGGAATGCCAGACCACCTGACTTGCCTCTTAAGAAACCTGTATGCAGGCCAGGAAGCAACAGTTAGAACTGGACATGGAACAACAGACTGGTTCCAAAGAGGAAAAGGAGTACGTCAAGGCTGTATATTGTCACCCTGCTGATTTAACTTATATGCAGAGTATATCATTAGAAACGCTGGGATGGAAGAAGCACAAGCTGGAAACAAGATGCCAGGAGAAATATCAATAACCTCAGATATGCAGATGACACCACCCTTATGGAAGAAAGTGAAGAGGAACTTAAAAGCCTCTGATGAAAGTGAAAGAGAAGAGTGAAAAAGCTGGCTTAAAGCTCACCATTCAGAAAACCAAGATCATGGCATCTGGTTCCATCACTTCATGGGAAATAGATAGGGAAACAGTGGAAATAGCATCAGACTTTATTTTAAGGGGCTCCAAAATCACTGCAGATGGTGACTGCAGCCATGAAATTAAAAGACACTTACTCCTTGGAAGGAAAGTTATACCAACCTAGATAGCATATTGAAAAGCAGAGACATTACTTTGCCAACAAAGGTCCATCTAGGTAAGGCTATGGTTTATCCAGTTGTCATGTATGGATGCGAGAGGTGGACTGTGAAGAAACCTGAGCACCGAAGAATTGATGTTTTTGAACTGTGGTGTTGGAGAAGATTATTGAGCGTCCTTTGGACTGCAAGGAAATCCAACCAGTCCATTCTGAAGGAGATCAGCCCTGGGATTTCTTTGGAAGGAATGATGCTAAAGCTGAAACTCCAGTACTTTGGCCACCTCATGTGAAGAGTTGACTAATTGGAAAAGTCTCTGATGCTGGGAGGGATTGGGGGCAGGAGGAGAAGGGGATGACAGAGGATGAGATGGCTGGATGGCATTACGGACTCGATGGACATGAGTCTGAGTGAACTCTGGGAGATGGTGATGGACAGGGAGGCCTGGAGTACTGCGATTCATGGGGTCACAAAGAGTCGAACAAGACCTAGGGACTGAACTGAGCTGAAACCTAGGTACAATGAAAGTTCTACATTTTATGTCATTAACTCTAAAGACAGTTTGGTTTAATTAAACCAAAATACTTAAACTTATCTTTATTCACTAAAGATTTAATCCATGTAATATAATCTTAAAAGATATTTGAGCTAGTTTCTATTATACTCTTGAATTTATATAAGTGCTTAATTTTCTTTAAGACAATTAGAGATATTTTACAAGTTCATTTTGATAATATTATCCGAAGGTAGAAACATATAATATCTATAATGCAGACACAAACAGACAGACATGATCAGAGATCTCAAACCTTCATTCTGAGGCTTAGTCATTCAAATATTACAATATAAAACTCACTAGTCTACAATAGAAGCTGGAATAAATTGTTTACTCAATTGAGTTTTTTTTATAAATTTTATTTTTACTTTATTCTATGTTACAATACTGTATTGGTTTTGCCATACATTGACATGAATCAGCCACAGAAAAAAATCCTATTTTAACTTTCTTTCTTCCTGAGTCTCAGGAAATTGAAGATGGTCTAGATAAGAGTTTTCTAAGAGGACCTAGTAAAACATTTATAGTTCAAACGCACAGGGCAATCATTGTAAGCTCTCCTGGAAGAACTTTAGTTTCCTTAGGGTCAGAAATTTGAAAAGGTGTTTTATCAAGACAATGTTCTCTGTTTATATAAAAATCAGTTTTAGAATGTCAGAAGAGTCCCATCTTGGCCATTTTCAGGGTGAGGTTTTCTTTTTATCCCAATTAAGTACTTGCAAATATGAGCTTCATATGTATATAGACACAGCTGATGTCTCTTTATTCTGACTTGAAAGCTTTGTTTTCCATTTCAGGGTTGCTTGATTGGTCAGGACAAAACTACTATTGGAAATTGTATTATGCACCTGTGTGCTTTTGTGGGCTCAGTTCCCCTGGATGTTATCCTAGAGTCAGTTCAGCTCTTTTACATGTCTCAGTTTCTCCCTCCTGCGATCTAAAACCACCGTGGACACTCAGAGCACTGGATGGCCAACTCATATATGTGCATATTCCAGAACAAGTGAGTGTTTAAATCAAGAGTGGACTTCCCTATGAGACCACTGGGAGGTATGAGAATTCAACTCTACAACTCTTGCAAATTTCCCAGTTCCCTGAGAAAGCCATGCCTGGCCTGGTGGAGCTGTGTCTCTTATCTTTGGAGCTGAAAGCTCTCATATAGAATCTTTATTCTGACAAACTACCTGTGAAGGTAGTGAGTTCAAGGAGAGATGCTAAGCTAGCCCCACACCTAGTCACCCAGCCCAAACACTCTCGATGTCTTTCAACTTAGCAAAGTCATCCCAGTGGCTTTCAACTGAGGAATCCAAGTACCTCTTCTTGACCTAAATTCAAGGAAAACATACTCCTCATAGCAAAGACCTCATAGCAAACACAAACCATTAAATAGAACTCATGAGTGTCAACCAAGAGGAGAGACCTGAGACAAGGGAAGACTCGCCTAGTCATTTGGACTCATTGACAAGATGATATGGAACACTTAGCCCAGAGTAATACCAAAGCTCCAGATCCTCTGGCAAAGGAAATGAATATGCTCTTTAGTTCAGTCGCTCAGTGGTGTCTGACTCCTTGTGAATCCATGAACTACAGCATTCCAGGCCTCCCTGTCCATCACCAACTCCCAGAGTTTACTCAAAATCATGCCATTAAGTTGATGATGCCATCCAACCATCTCATCCTCTGACATCTCCTTCTCCTTCTGCCTTCAATCTTTCCCAGAATCAGGGTCTTTTCAAATGAGTCAGTTCTTCACATCAGGTGGCCAAAGTATTGGAGTTTCAGCTTCAACATCAGTTCTTCCAATGAATATTCAGGACTGATTTCCTTTAGGATCGACTAGTTGGATCTCCTTGCAGTCCAAGGGACTCTCAAGAGTCTTCTCCAACACCACAGTTCAAAAGAATCAGTTATTCAGTGCTTAGCTTTGTTTATAGTCCAACTCTCACATATATACTTGACTACTAGAAAAACCATAGCTTTGACTAGATGGACATTTATTGGCAAAGTAATGACTCTGCTTTTTAATATGCTGTCTGTGTTGGTCATAAATTTTCTTCCAAAGAGCAAGTGTCATTTAAATTCATGGCTGCTGTCACCATCTGCAGTGATTTTGGAGACGAAAAAAATAAAGTCTGTCACTGTTTCTAATGTTACCCCATCTCTTTGCCATGAATTGATGGAACAGATGCCATGATATTAGTTTTCTGAATGCTGAGTTTTAAGCCAACTTTTTCACTCTCCTCTTTCACTTTCATCAAGTTTTAGCTCCTCTTCACTTTCTGCCATAAGGGTGGTGTCCTCTGCATGTCTGAAGTTATCGATATTTCTCCCGGCAATCTTGATTCCAGCTTGTGCTTCCTCCAGTCCAGTGTTTCTCATGATGTACTCTCAGTTCAATTCAGTCACTCAGTCGTGTCCTACTCTTTGTGACCCCATGAATTGCAGCACACCAAGTCTCCCGGTCCATCACCAACTTCTGGAGTTCACTCAAACTCACGTCTATCGAGTTGGTGATGGCATCCAGCATCCAGCCATCTCATCCTCTGCTATCCCCTTCTCCTCCTGCCCACAAACCCTCCCAGCATCAGTCTTTTCCAATGAGTCAACTCTTCGCATGAGGTGGCCAAAATATTGGAGTTTCAGCTTTAGCATCAGTCCTTCCAAANATTCTGCATTTCTCAGGAGACACCAATAAGGTATCCCTCAAATTAACTTCATCCTGATACTGCCATGCTAAGTCGTGTCAGTCAGGTCCAACTCTACACAACCCTATGGGGTGTAGCCTGCCAGGCTCCCCAGTCCTTGGGATTCTCCAAGCAAGAATATTCAAATGGGTTGCCATTCCTTTTTCCAGGGGATCTTCCCAACCCAGGGCTCAAACCCACATCTCTTAAGTCTCCTGCATCAACAGGCTAATTGTTTATCACTATTGCCACCCAGAAAGCCCAATTCTCATGCTTTCCTCAACCATTCACTGTAATGCTTTTCTCTCCTGCTTCTTGTGTCTATTATGCTTGAAATTAGAAGAGTTCTAATAGTTCTTCCACTGTCACTGTATAATTGTAAGGGATGAGATTCAGGTCATACCTGAATGGTCTAATGGTTTTCACTACTTTCTTCAGTTTAAGGGTGAGTATGGCAATAAGGAATTCATGATCTGAACAGTGGAAGTGAGACATAGATTCAAGGGATTAGACCTGAGAGACAGAGTGCCTGAAGAACTATGGAAGGAGGTTCGTGACACTGTACATGAAAAAGTAATGCAAAAAGGCAAATAGCTTTCTGAGAAGGCCTTACAAATAGCTGTGAAAAGAAGAGAAGTGAAAGGCAAAGAAGAAAAGGAAAGATATACCCATCTGAATGCAGAGGTCCAAAGAATAGCCAGGAGAGATAAGAAAGCCTTCCTCAGTAATCAGTGCAAAGAAATAGAGGAAAACAAAAGAATAGGAAAGACTAAAGATCTCTTCAAAAAAATTAGATATACCAAGGGAAATTTTCATGCAAAGATAGGCACAATAAAGGACAGAAATGGTATGGACCTAACAGAAGCAGAAGATATTATGAAGAGGTAGTAAGAATACACAGAAGATCTATATAAAAAAGATCTTCATGACCAAAATAGTCACAATGGAGTGATCACTCACCTAGAGCCAGACATCCTGGAATGCAAAGTCAAGTTGGCCTTAGGAAGCATCACTACCAATAAAGCTAGTGGAGGTGATGGAATTCCAGTTGAACTCTTTCAAATCCTAAAAGATGATGCTGTGAAAGTGCTGCACTCAACATGCAAATTTGGAAAACTCAGCAATGGCCAAAGGACTGGAAAGGTCAGTTTTCATTCCAATCCCAAAGAATGCTCAAGCTACTGCACAATTGCACTCATCTCACATGCTAACAAAATAATGCTGAAAATTCTCCAAGACAGGCTTCAACAGTACATGAACCATGAACTTCCAGATGTTCAATCTGGTTTTAGAAAAGGCAGAAGAACCAGAGAGCAAATTGCCCACATCCACTGGATCATCAAAAAAGCAATAGTTCCAGAAAAACCTCTACTTCTGCTTTATTGACAATGCCAAAGCCTTTGACTGTGTGGATCACAAAAAACTGTGGAAAATTCTTCAGGAGATGGGAATACCAGACCACCTGACCTGCCTCTTGAGAAATCTGTATGCAGGTCAAGAAGCAACAGTTAGAATTGGAAATGGAACAACAGACTGGTTCAAAATTGGGAAAGGAGTATGTAAAGGTGATATATTGTCACCCTGTTCATTTAACCTATATGCAGATTACATCACGAGAAACACCGGGCTGGATGAAACACAACCTCGAGTCAAGATTACTGGGAGAAACATCAGTAACCTTGGATATGCAGATGATACCACCCTTATGGCAGAAAGCAAAAAAGAACTAAAGAGCCTCTTGATGGAAGTGAAAGAGGAGAGTGAAAAAGTTAGCTTAAAGCGCAATATCCAGAAAACTAAGATCATGGCATCTGGTCTCATCACTTCAAATAGATGGGGAAGCAGTGGAAACAGTGACAGACTTTATTTTGAGGGGCTCCAAAATCACTGCAGATAGTGACTGCAGCCATGAAATTAAAAGACACTTACTCCTTGGAAGAAAAGTTATGACCAACCTAGAGAGCATATTTAAAAGCAGAGACATTACTTTGCCGACTAAGGTCCGTCTAGTCAAGGCTATGGTGTTTCCTGTGGTCATGTATGGATATGAGAGTTGGACTGTGAAGAAAGCTGAGCGCTGAAGAATTGAGGCTTTTGAACTGTGGTGTTGGAGAAGACTCTTGACAGTCCCTTGGATTGCAAGGAGATCCAACCAGTCCATCCTAAAGGAAATAAGTCCTGAATATTCGTTGGAAGGACTGATGTTGAAGCTGAAACTCCAATACTTTCACCACCTGATGTGAAGAACTGGCTCATTGGAAAAGACCCTGATGTTGGGAAATATTGAAAGCAGCAGGAAAAGGGGACAACAGAGGATGAGATGGTTGGATGGCATCACTGACTCAATGGACATTAGTTTGAGTAGACTCCGGGAACTGGTGATGGACAGGGAGGCCTACAGTGCTGCAGTACACCAGGTGGCAAAGAGTCAGACACGACTGTGTGACTGAATTGAATAGTTCTTTTATCTTTTCTCTCTACCTCTGTGTGCTCAGTCACTCTGTCATGTCCAGTTCTTTGGAGCCTCATGAGTTGTAGCCCACCAGACTCCTCTGCCCATGGAATTTTCCAGGCAATAATACTGGAGTGGGTGCCATTTCCTACTCCAGGG
>SJYW01012258.1:20635-48626 GCA_006410735.1 Raphicerus campestris | reverse complement strand
TTTTTTTTCTCACCTTTGTTGGGTGGATTTCATTTTCTTTATCAATTTTTTCTTTTTCTTCAGAATTTATTTGCCATTTTCCTGTGGTCACACTTAAACTTTTAACAGTATTCTAAAGAAAATCAACTTCTTTTAATTTCTATATGTGAAACTATCTGACAAACAGTTTTTTATACTCAAGTTTTAATAGTTTCTTTATTTACCTTTTTTTTCTTAATTGTTAGATCTTTTCCTAGGATACTGAAACTATTGTTTTCTTTATTCTCCTCACAATGCTTATGATATCAAAAGTGTGGGTTTTCACACCAAGAAATTCTGCATTTCTCAGGAGACACCAATAAGGTATCCCTCAAATTAACTCCATCCTGATACTGCCATGCTAAGTCGTGTCAGTCAGGTCCAACTCTACACGACCCTATGGGGTGTAGCCTGCCAGGCTCCCCAGTCCTTGGGATTCTCCAAGCAAGAATATTCAAATGGGTTGCCATTCCTTTTTCCAGGGGATCTTCGCAACCCAGGGCTCAAACCCACATCTCTTAAGTCTCCTGCATCAACAGGCTAATTGTTTATCACTATTGCCACCCAGAAAGCCCAATTCTCATGCTTTCCTCAACCATTCACTGTAATGCTTTTCTCTCCTGCTTCTTGTGTCTATTATGCTTGAAATTAGAAGAGTTCTAATAGTTCTTCCACTGTCACTGTATAATTGTAAGGGATTAGATTCAGGTCATACCTGAATGGTCTAATGGTTTTCACTACTTTCTTCAGTTTAAGGGTGAATATGGCAATAAGGAATTCATGATCTGAATAGTGGAAATGAGAAATAGATTCAAAGGATTAGACCTGAGAGACAGAGTGCCTGAAGAACTATGGAAGGAGGTTCGTGACACTGTACATGAAAAAGTAATGCAAAAAGGCAAATAGCTTTCTGAGAAGGCCTTACAAATAGCTGTGAAAAGAAGAGAAGTGAAAGGCAAAGAAGAAAAGGAAAGATACACCCATCTGAATGCAGAGGTCCAAAGAATAGCACGGAGAGATAAGAAAGCCTTCCTCAGTAATCAGTGCAAAGAAATAGAGGAAAACAAAAGAATAGGAAAGACTAAAGATCTCTTCAAAAAAATTAGATATACCAAGGGAAATTTTCATGCAAAGATAGGCACAATAAAGGACAGAAATGGTATGGACCTAACAGAAGCAGAAGATATTATGAAGAGGTAGTAAGAATACACAGAAGATCTATATAAAAAAGATCTTCATGACCAAAATAGTCACAATGGAGTGATCACTCACCTAGAGCCAGACATCCTGGAATGCAAAGTCAAGTTGGCCTTAGGAAGCATCACTACCAATAAAGCTAGTGGAGGTGATGGAATTCCAGTTGAACTCTTTCAAATCCTAAAAGATGATGCTGTGAAAGTGCTGCACTCAACATGCAAATTTGGAAAACTCAGCAGTGGCCAAAGGACTGGAAAGGTCAGTTTTCATTCCAATCCCAAAGAATGCTCAAGCTACTGCACAATTGCACTCATCTCACATGCTAACAAAATAATGCTGAAAATTCTCCAAGACAGGCTTCAACAGTACATGAACCATGAACTTCCAGATGTTCAATCTGGTTTTAGAAAAGGCAGAAGAACCAGAGAGCAAATTGCCCACATCCACTGGATCATCAAAAAAGCAATAGTTCCAGAAAAACCTCTACTTCTGCTTTATTGACAATGCCAAAGCCTTTGACTGTGTGGATCACAAAAAACTGTGGAAAATTCTTCAGGAGATGGGAATACCAGACCACCTGACCTGCCTCTTGAGAAATCTGTATGCAGGTCAAGAAGCAACAGTTAGAATTGGAAATGGAACAACAGACTGGTTCAAAATTGGGAAAGGAGTATGTAAAGGTGATATATTGTCACCCTGTTCATTTAACCTATATGCAGATTACATCACGAGAAACACCGGGCTGGATGAAACACAACCTCAAGTCAAGATTACTGGGAGAAACATCAGTAACCTTGGATATGCAGATGATACCACCCTTATGGCAGAAAGCAAAAAAGAACTAAAGAGCCTCTTGATGGAAGTGAAAGAGGAGAGTGAAAAAGTTAGCTTAAAGCGCAATATCCAGAAAACTAAGATCATGGCATCTGGTCTCATCACTTCAAATAGATGGGGAAGCAGTGGAAACAGTGACAGACTTTATTTTGAGGGGCTCCAAAATCACTGCAGATAGTGACTGCAGCCATGAAATTAAAAGACACTTACTCCTTGGAAGAAAAGTTATGACCAACCTAGAGAGCATATTTAAAAGCAGAGACATTACTTTGCCGACTAAGGTCCGTCTAGTCAAGGCTATGGTGTTTCCTGTGGTCATGTATGGATATGAGAGTTGGACTGTGAAGAAAGCTGAGCGCTGAAGAATTGAGGCTTTTGAACTGTGGTGTTGGAGAAGACTCTTGACAGTCCCTTGGATTGCAAGGAGATCCAACCAGTCCATCCTAAAGGAAATAAGTCCTGAATATTCGTTGGAAGGACTGATGTTGAAGCTGAAACTCCAATACTTTCACCACCTGATGTGAAGAACTGGCTCATTGGAAAAGACCCTGATGTTGGGAAATATTGAAAGCAGCAGGAAAAGGGGACAACAGAGGATGAGATGGTTGGATGGCATCACTGACTCAATGGACATTAGTTTGAGTAGACTCCGGGAACTGGTGATGGACAGGGAGGCCTACAGTGCTGCAGTACACCAGGTGGCAAAGAGTCAGACACAACTGTGTGACTGAATTGAATAGTTCTTTTATCTTTTCTCTCTACCTCTGTGTGCTCAGTCACTCTGTCATGTCCAGTTCTTTGGAGCCTCATGAGTTGTAGCCCACCAGACTCCTCTGCCCATGGAATTTTCCAGGCAAGAATACTGGAGTGGGTGCCATTTCCTACTCCAGGGGATCTTCATGACCCAGGGATCGAACCTGCATCTCTTGGGTCTCCTGCATTGGTACATGGATTCTTTTCCACTAGTGCCACCTGGGAAACTTCTTTCTCTATGTCATAAGTATGCACTTTAGACTGTAGTCTTCATTAAGGTAATTCCAACTCTCTTCTGTCGTGATGGTTTAGTCTCTAAGTCTTGTTTGACTCTTGGCGACCCCATGAATTGTAGCCCACCAAGCTCCTTGGTTAATGGGATTTCTCAGGCAAGAAAACTGGTGTAGGTTGCCATTTCCTTTTCCAGGGGATTTTCCCAACCCAGGAATCAAAACTGCCTCTCCTGCATTGCAGTCTCCTATATTGCAGGTAGATTCTTTACCACTAGGCACCAGGGATTCCCAATAATGATAATCACAATAAAACTTTTTCTTAAGGATTTTTTACGTGGGCTATCTTTGTTAAAGTCTTTTATTGAATTTGTTATAATATTGCTTCTGTTTGGGCTCTTTGGCTGCAAGGCACATGGCATCTTAGCTGCCCAACCAAGGATCAAACTGGTACTCCTTACATTGGAAAAAGTTTTAACTGCTGGACCACCAGGGAACTATCTTGTATGTCTTAGTAATACCTCAAAATGTTTGCATCACTAATGATATTCTGCATTCTAACAATGATAAGGACTCAATCTTCATAAAATACATCCATTCTATAATTTCTTGAGATTAGGACTATGAACAAATACCCTTAGCCACCTTCAGCCAAACTATCTGCTTCACAAAGAAGCCAATGAAGAATGAAGAAGCTGTATGTTTTGCTCAGGATCTCAGCACCTATTGATGACAGTGGCACTTGAACATGTTCATCTGTGATTTCAAAGCATGTGTATTTCCCATTGCACTACGATCAGGCTATGTGACTGGCACTGGACAGCATTCCCAACTGCATAAAAATATGAGTGGCATCTCTGTGGTGGTTAGCCTTCGGAGGCCTAGTTGGAGATTAATAGTTAATAGTTGTAGAGCTCACTTTTTAAAAACTTTTCTTGGAACAGTGAAATAGGCACACAGAAGATGGGCAAATTGAACGGATCATTTATGGGACTGGAGGCAATCTGGTGACTTAGGGTCAGGGAGGAGTCCCAAATGACAAGAGGGAGGTAATTATGCACATATACGTACATAATATCTTCAGTAAGCTGCTTATGGGACAAACCAATATTAAACCATTAGTACCACTAAGCCCTTGCAAATCTCTTTCTCAAGGTCCGAACCACTCAGCATATCTGGATGGACCAGGTGTCAGCCTGGCTTGCCCACGGACACACTGCTATAGGTGTGTCTTCCTGGTTGCAGTTCTTTCCTGTCATACCTTCCCTGACTCTGGCAAACCTTCTCCCTCAATGTGTTCTCTCTATGTATAAACTCACAGCTCAGACATTTTAATTGACAGACTGATTTGCAATAGGCTTTGGCCCAATATATCCAGGAAGTGGTACCCTATAGTTCAGATGGTAAAGAATCTGCCTGCAATGGGGGGAGATCCAGGTTCAATCCCTGGGTCAGAAAGACCTCCTGGAGAAGGAAATGGTAACCCACTCCAGTATTCTTTCCTGGACAACTCCACGGACNCTTCCTGGTTGCAGTTCTTTCCTGTCATACCTCCCCTGACTCCGGCAAACCTTCTCCCTCAATATGTTCTCTCTATGTATAAACTCACAGCTCAGACATTTTAATTGACAGACTGATTTGCAATAAGCTTTGGCCCAATATATCCAGGAAGTGGTACCCTATAGTTCAGATGGTAAAGAATCTGCCTGCAATGGGGGAGATCCAGGTTCAATCCCTGGGTCAGAAAGACCTCCTGGAGAAGGAAATGGTAACCCACTCCAGTATTATTTCCTGGACAACTCCACGGAGNATAGTTCAGATGGTAAAGAATCTGCCTGCAATGGGGGGAGATCCAGGTTCAATCCCTGGGTCAGAAAGACCTCCTGGAGAAGGAAATGGTAACCCACTCCAGTATTCTTTCCTGGACAACTCCACGGACAGAGGAGCCTGGTGGGCTATAGTCCATGGGGTCACAAAGAATCAGACACGACTGACTAACATACACACATCCCAGGAAGTATTTGTCTGTGAGCTAAATTGCAGCTGACTTTCAGACTCCAAAAGGCAGGCTTTGCTACTCATTATGAACACGGTGCTGAAAAGAACAGGAGCAAGTAATGCTGTTAATTCCCAAAATGCCACTCAGGTCAGTTTATGACATCACAGAAATCTAGACCAGTTCCTTTCCCAGACTCCTCAGTGCAGTCACTATGCAGGAAGAAATGGAATGTCCTACCTGCCCACATACCCATATCCACCAAATCTTTGCCCTCCTGTTTTTACATGATTTTCTGTTAGTATGAGATATTAAGAAATCTGTATGCAGATCAGGAAGCAACAGTTAGAACTGGACATGGGACAACAGACTGGTTCCAAATAGGAAAAGGAGTACATCAAGTCTGTATATTGTCACCCTGCTTATTTAACTTATATGCAGGGTACATCATGAGAAACGCTGGGCTGTATGAAGCACAAGCTGGAGTCAAGATTGCTGTGAGAAATATCAATAACTTCAGATATGCAGATGACACCACCATTATGGCAGAAAGCAAAAAAGAACTAAAGAGTCTCTTGATGGAAGTGAAAGAGAAGAGTGAAAAAGTTGGCTTAAAACTCAACATTCAGAAAACTAAGATCCTGATATCTGGTCTCATCACTTCATGGCAAATAGATGAAGAAACAGTGAGAGACTTTATTTGGAGGGCTCCAAAATCACTGCAGATGGTGACTGCAGCCATGAAATTAAAAGACACTTACTCCTTGGAAGAAAAGTTATGACCAACCTGCTGCTGCTGCTAAGTCACTTCAGTCATGTCTGACTCCACACGACCCCATAGATGGCAGCCCACCAGGCTCCGCCATCCCTGGGATTCTCCAGGCAAGAACACTGAAGTGGGTTGCCATTTTCTTCTCCAACCTAGAGGGCATATTAAAAAGCAGAGATATTACTTTGCCAACAAAGTTCTGTCTAGTCAAGGCTATGGTTTTTCCAGGAGTCATGTATGGATGTGAGACTTGGACTATAAAGAAAGCTTAGTGCCGAAGAATTGATGTTTTTGAACTGTGGTGTTGGAGAAGCCTCTTGAGAGTCCTTTGGACTGCAAGGAGATCCAACCAGTCCATCCTAAAGGAGATCAGTCCTGGGTGTTCGTTGGGAGGACTGATGCTGAGGCTGAAACTCCAATACTTTGACCACCTCATGCCAAGACCTGACTCATTGGAAAAGACGCTGATGCTGGGAAAGATTGAAGGCGGGAGGAAGGGGATGACAGACGATGAGATAGTTGGATGGCATCATGACTCAATAAAACTCATGACTCAATGGACATGAGTTTGAGTAAACTCTGGGAGTTGGTGATGAACAGGGAGGCCTGGTGTGCTGTGCTTCATGGGGTTGCAAAGAGTTGGACACGACTGAGCAAATGAACTGAACTGAGATGTGTGAACAAGATTCATTCCTGCACCACAGAGTTTCTAGAAAATCTCAGCTGACACACATCTAGAGGAAAAATGACCCCCTTTAGAATAATCTCTTCTATAAGCACCTCTGACCCATTACCACAAGCCCTTTAAAACCAAACCCATTAGAGGTAACACAAAGCAGATCAAGGAAGCTTTCCTTATGGCTGATTGTGTCAGGAAATTTCCAATTTCCTAGTGCGTTATTAAGCTTTTTGCTTAAGCTGATAACTAGTCTCACCTACCTTGTTAATAAGGCTGCTTTCCTAACTTCAAATCCTCTGACTTCTGGGGCCAGCCTCAGATATTTCATCTCAGAATCCCTTGATTCCTCCACCAAGCCATGCATAATTTCCCCAGGCTTTTACTAGTCAGCTCAATGTCATACTAGTCCATGAAGTCTGCTGGGACCAACACAGCACACACTCACTTGCCTGAATTCCTGCGATATTCACATAATAAAAACACCTACCATATGTTCACTTGCTATAAATCTCTGCCAATAAAACCCGGGCTCCTTGAAAGAAAGATCCCTGTCAGCCAGCACTAAGTATGGCCCCTGGTGAAGAGTAATTTTCAGAGAATGTTATCTGGGGCTCTCAGTACCCTGATGCTGAGCACACACAAAGACCTGTGCAATCATGGGGAAGGTGGGGCTGGTATCAAGGTTAGCTGCCAAAGTCGAGTCAATGCTGAAACCAAAGCTGGGAGCTACAGTGCTCAGAGACAAGTGAGTCCAGCAGACAAAGGGCACAGCAGTCTTGGAAAATCCCTAAGTGTTCCCTCATCTCACCACCCCCCAAGTTCTCTAACATTCTTAGAGAACCCACAAAAAGTGCCTTGAAACCGCTTGCTGGCTTGTTCTGCCACTCCCAAAGTTCCCATGCCTATTTGATTCACCTCTTTGTATTTAATCACTACATGAGCAAGTACTGTTGACATGACCCCTTATCACAGTTCATACTGGCTGAACAGATGCAGGCACCTGGCCTGTTCTCTTGGTTCCTGCAACTCCATCCCCAAGCTGGTCAGATTCCCAAGGAAACACTATCACAGCACACTGAACTTCCTACTACCAAGCTCTATTCACATTGCTCACTTCCCTTCAGTTTGTCAGCAGTGCGAGACATTGAATGCGTCTTTTTCATCTTCGCACCTCAAGAGTCTGGCAGTGACAGTGTTAAGCCCGATGCTTAGGAAAGTGTCTGGCACATTTTTTTTCCCCTGAGGTTACTACTAACAGATTATTTTTAAAACCTTTTTATTTTATATTGGAAAATAGCCAGTTAACAGTGTTATGATAGTTTCATGTGGACAAGAAAGGGACTCACTTCAGTTCAGTCACTCAGTTGTGTCCAACCCATTGTGACCCCATGGACTGCAGCATGCCAGGCTTCCCTGTCCATCACCAACTCCTGCAGTCTACTCAAATGCCAGTGCGAGCCCCAGTGGATCCAGGGTAATTTGAAACGGGGATGGAGTCGGTGATTAGAGAGAGATTAATTAGAAATTTAAAGAGAGATTAGGGAAGAATAATGCAGTGAGAAAATAAAGGAGAAAAGATACTGATATTCCTTGGTTTACACGGAAAGCTAATAAAGTCTCAAGACAAAAAACTTGCACCATCTACATTAGGCCACAGGCGCCTGCTTGAATAGCAGAGCTCTCTCTCGCGTGGGTCTTAGAAGCCTGGGCAAATAAGTTAACACAGAGAGCCTCTGTGTTCCAAGGGATCAGCCTGAAAAAGAGAGGGAGGGAGAGGGAGAAAGAGAGAGAAAGAGTCTACATGGGGGAGGCCAAGCTTGTGCAAAAAACCCCATAACTTTATTTTCAAAAGGTGCTTATATACCCTAAATTTTACATAATGGAAGATACAGAGTCATGCAGGGGCAGCAGTCCTGACCCTTATCGATACCAGGCTTTCTTTCTGCATATCTTTCCATATACAAAAGGCTTCAGGTGATTTACATTGTCTTCTGGCCAAGAGGCCTGTTAACACTTTATGGCTCTCTTCCTTAATGAATGTTACTCTCATTTCCCCTTAAGTGTTTTTCTTTAATCTGCATCACCCTCAAAGCACTAAATAAAGTTACATCCCTATAGAACAAAGGTGCAGTGGATTATAACAAAGAAGGTACTTAACTCAAAGATCTAATGTTGCTAATACCAGGGCTACTACCTATTTTTTCTACATACCAACTATATCAACAAATAAAAGATATGAAAATTTGGCAGCAAGTTTTGGCTCAACAATGAAACCCTTAATTAGTCCTATTCTAATGATTTTGACTCCTTGGAAGCCCTTACATTCCTAGGATATTTTAAGCTTCCTGTCCTCTCACGGTCAGGAGGCTGTGAGCAATCACCTGTGCAGTTGTAAAAGGTCCAGACAGACCTGTCAGGCAAGTCAGAAAGCTACCAGAGGGGTTTGAGCTGAGACACTCCTTTTATATGCAGAAGACTGTTAGCTGGAGCTCTAAGTTAACTTTCTCCAGAAAAAGGTGGTGGGGGATAGCCCCCTGTTAACGTCAGAGGAGTTGGTGAAAGGCATAATATAGTAAAACAGACAGATTTTGGTTCTGGGGGTAGATGCTCAAGAAAATCCAGGGGGGGACCCCTGAGACCTGATCCCACCTTTGCGTTTTGTCAGGCCCCTTTCCTCATGACCTTTGCCACGGGCGGGATTCCCCATGCTGGCTCCCGGCAACATAGCACTAGTTAAACAAAACAGTATGCACTTCTAAAAGATAAAGATNAGTTTTAACTGTTGCTTCCTGATCTGCATACAGACAGTCTCTTATACACATCTCCTCATGACCTTTGCCACTGGCGGAATTCCCCATGCTGGCTCTCAAACTCATTTCCACTGAGTCAGTGATGCCATCCAACCATTTCATCTCCGTCATCCCCTTCTCTTCCTGCCTTTAATCTTTCCCAGCATCAGGGTCTTTTCCAGTGAGTCAGTTCTTTGCAACAGGTGGCCCAAGTTTTGGAGTTTCAGCTTCAACATCAGTCCTTCCAATGAACATCCAGGACTGATTTCCTTTAGGATGGATTGGTTGGATCTCCTTGCAGTCCAAGGAACTCTCAAGAGTCTTCTCCAACACCACAGCTCCAAAGCATGAATTCTCCAGCACTCAGCCTTCTAGATAATCCAACTCTCACATCCATACATGACCACTGAAAAAACCATAGCCTTGACTAGATTTGTTGGCAAAGTAATGCCTCTGCTTTTTAATATGTTATCTAGGTTGGTCATAATTTCTCTTCCAAGGAACAAGTGTCTTAATTTCATGGCTGTTGTCACCATCTGCCGTGATTTTGAAGCCCCCCAAAATAAAGTCTGTCATTCTTTCCACTGATTTCCCATCTATTTGCCATGAAGTAATGAGACCAGATGCCATGATATTAGTTTTCTGAATGTTGAGTTTTAAGCTGATGTTTTCACTCTCTTCCCTCACTTCCATCAGGAGGCTCTTTAGTTCTTTTTTGCTTTCTGACATAAGGGTGGTGTCATCTGTGTATCTGAGGTTATTGATATTTCTCCCAGCAATCTTGACTCCAGCTTGTGCTTCATCCAGCCCAGTGTTTCTCATGATGTAATCTGAATATAGATTAAATAAACAGGGTGACAATATACAGCCTTGATGTACTCCTTTTCCTCTTTGGAACCAGTCTGTTTTTCCATGTCTAGTTTTAACTGTTGCTTCCTGATCTGCATAAAGATATCTCAAGAAGCAGGTCAGGTGGTCTGGTATTTCCATCTCTTTCAGAATTTTCCACAGTTTGTTGTGATCCACACAGTCAAAGGCTTTGGCATAGTCAATAAAGCAGAAATAAATGTTTTTCTGGAACTCTCTTGCTTTTTCGATGGGACTCAGCCATATATATATATTTATCCATTCTCCCCCAAGCTTGTTGGATGGGAAAGTACAATCTAGTACAACAGTTATCCTTGAAATAAACTTTGAATCTCCTAGTTCATTTTCATGTCCAGAACTGTTTTCAATAATGCCGTTACCTGGACCCACTCTGCAATGTTCAGGGCTCACCAACTTGCTCCTTTCAGGCCTTCTTGCCCAAACTGATGAAGTCATGAGGAGAACATCTGTCTAAAGACGTCTATGGGAACAGCCTCCGGGGAAGAGCTAGTAAGGGAGTGACCAGAGGAGCCAGAGACCACAGAACATGGGATTCTGGTGTGCAAGCAGGAAAGGACTGCCTGGAAGACAGGTGAGCATCAGCCAGTGTAGGGGGGACAATGGGTTGGGAATAGAAGACTCACTGACATCCTTTGAAAAACAGTTTGGTAGAAACTGAAGCCAAGCCCTGCATGCAAAGGAATGAGCTGTGACTGGCCAGTGAAAAAGTATAGCATGGGGATGAGGTTTTTTTCAAAAGCTGAGATAAAGGTAAGGAGAGAATTATGGTACCACCCTCAAGAGGAAACAGGATATGTAATGGAATGAGATGGCAACTCTACCCTCAATACTACTGGTGGACATTGACCTGGAATGCTGTCCTATACTGATGTGATTGCTACATGTCATATGGAAGAGATGGGCTTCCCAAAAGATCCATTGGGAGGATCCAAGAATAACTTTATTAGAAGTAAAAGCAGATTGCTTGAGTGAGGGCCAATCAGCTGAATGGTGCCCAAGGAGATGTTTAGCTGACACAGTAATTTTTTAAATATGAATACCTTTTAGGTAAAAATAAGAACAGTTTATGGGGGAAGAGGTCTCACTACTATCTATTATATCACATTGTCTGCACACTTTATATACATATGTTATTTGCTTGACTGACTTTGAAGGCTGAAATGGTTGGATGGCATCACCACTTCAATGGACAAGAACTTGGGCAAACTCTGAGGTAATGAGGGGCAGGGAGGTCTGGTGTGCTACAGTCCATGGAGTCACAAAGAGTCAGATACAACTTAGCAACTGAACAACAACAACAACTTTGAAGGCATCCGAGCTTCTGGCATCTACCTACCTTATAGTGTCCAGGGAAGTGAAAAGGAAGTATTGATTAGGTGCCTGAAGGTATCCAATACCTGGGGGCTTAGGCTAAGGGAGGAAGACAAAACATATGGAAGACATATTCATTCTCAGAGAACTAAGGGGAAATGTTTGGGCCTGCGAAGAATTAGAAGAGTCTTCTCTCTGGTCCTGTTCTGGGGAGCAAAGTTGGCAAAGTAACTGGTCTTTAAGCTGCATGCCTTCCAGCCATCCTTTGGGCATGGGAAGCTCTAAAGAAGGGGTTCCCAAGTTTTCCTGAAGGACAGGGATTACTTCCAGTATTACAACATTTGTGTCCCTATGAAAAAAGGGAGCATCACCGGCTTTATATGGTGTGGAGATTTTACATGCTTTTCAGCTACATCCGTTCTTTCCAGAAACGCAAACATGAGCAGCTGGCTACATAAGTACCACTGAAGGGGTTCAGTTGGAGGGCACACTCTACATCCTGACCATGACCTTCTTTGCCCAACACCTCTGAATCTTTTCATATCCTAATTGGGAACACCCAGTAAACAATGACTGGTTAAAAAAAGTTTTAAGGCCCTCTCAGTTATTGATGTTTAGAAGGTTGATAGAGTCCTCAGGAGTGATTAGCACTACTAAAGCTTCTAGGAGCATTTCCACTCCCAGACTCCAGTGAATAGCAGAGCTATGGTCAGCCAGGTCTCTGCCACTAAGAATATCTTGTCTGCCACCCAGAAAACTTGAGCCTAGAGTAGCATAAGTCAGGAGTTTCTGGGGAGTCTCAGAGTTAGAAGCTGTTCATTGTTGTTCAGTCTCTAAGCTGTGTCCAGCTATTTTTGACCTCACGGACTGCAACACACCAGGCTTCCCTGTCCTTCACTTTCTCCCAGAGTTTGCTCAAATGCATGTCCTTTGAGCCAATGATGTCGTCCAACTACCTCATCCTCTATCACCCCCTCCTCTTCCTGCCCTCAATCTTCCCCAGCAACAGTCTTTTCCAATGAGTCAACTCTGCATCAGGTGGCCAAAGTACTGGAACTTCAGCTTCAGCATCAGTCCTTCCAATGAATATTCAGGACTGATTTCTTTTAGGATTGACTGGTTTGGCCCCCTTGAAGTTCAAGGGACTCCTAAGAGTCTTCTCCAGCACCATAGTTCGAAAGCATCAGTTCTTCAGTGCTAAGCCTTCTTTGGGCTTCCCTGATGGCTCAGCAGTAAAGAATCCGCCCACAGTGAGGGAGCCACAGTAGATATGCATTCAATCCCTGGGTCAGGAATTCCCCTGGAGAAGGACATAGCAACATGTGCCCTGGAGAATCCCATGGACAGAGAAACTTGACAGGCTACAGTCCATAGGGTCACAAAAAGTCAGACATGACTGGTGACTTAGAAGACTTAGAAGGCACAGCAAGCTTTCTTTATCGTCCAATGTGACTTAGCAGCAGCAGCAGCACATCAGTACAGGACTACTGAAAAAAACCATAGCTTTGACTAGACAGACTTTTGTCAGCAAGGTGATGGCTCTACTTTTTTATATAAACCATCTAGGTTATTTCATGGCTGCAGTCACCATCCACAGTGATTTTGGAGCCAAAAATAAATAAACAAAGTCTGTCACTGCTTCCATTTTTTTTCTCCATCTATTTGCCATGAAGTGATGGGATCAGATGCCATGATTTTAGGTTTTTTAATGCTGAATTCTTAGCCAGCTTTTTCACTCTCTTCTTTCACCTTCACCAAGAGGGTTAGAAGTAGTTGAACTTAAAGTCACAGAAGCAAAGAGCCTGATGCAGAGGAGAAGAGTCCATCTTCTTGGGCTGCTGGGTTCTGCTGCAGTAATGCTCAGGCAGTGCTTTCAAAGGGACTTTCCATTCATGTCACTTTTGCTCTACAAAGATGCCCAAATTTTCCACCTCTCTCTCTGGTGAGGAACTTACAGGTTTTACAGTTTCGCAGACTAGAGAGTGCTGACATGGTATGGTCCAACAGATGGAATAAATGAGGGGCTGGAAAGCATCTGATACAACAGGCAAGGTGCTGGAAAGGGCATTTCTGTTTCTGGTATGCACACCAGACTTTCTCTAGAGGCAGAATGTCAACATGTACATGGCATGCATGCACACCAAAACCACCCAAGAATGAACCCAAACATTACAGTGTTTAGAAATCATAATATACTGGGTAATAGATTCCAGGAAATTGACTCTGAGGTCGGTGGAGGAATGTGCAGCCTGTTCTGGGTAGATGAGCTGGCACTCAGAAGGTGGTGTGTTATTCCCACACTTTACTACTCCACAGGACTAAGCATCATTAAGTTCTGGGTTTGTGGGTCATAAAATACTGCTGCTGCTGCTAAGTCACTTCAGTCATGTCCGACTCTGTGCGACCCCATAGACGGCAGCCTACCAGGCTCCCCGTCCCTGGGATTCTCCAGGCAAGAACACTGGAGTGGGTTGCCATTTCCTTCTCCAATGCATGAAAGTGAAAAGTGAAAGTGAAGTCGCTCAGTTGTGTCCCACTCTTAGTGACCCCATGGATTGCAGCCTACCAGTCTCCTCCATCCATGGGATTTTCCAGGCAAGAGTACTGGTGTGGGGTGCCATTGCCATCAATGTGCCAATTGATATTGAAGAGTCCATCTAGAAGTCAGGGACATGGGAAAGAAACAAATGTCTACTGAACAACTATTTGTGAGGCCCAGAGCCAGGCATTTTATCTTCATATCTATTATATGTAATTACTTTCTTCATTTAGCAGATGAGGAAACTGAAGCTCAAAATATTGATGATTATCTTGTCTTCACCAGCTCTGAAGGGTCAGAGGCAGGAAGAGCAGAGGGCTTGATGCTCTGTGCGTCCACATAGGACTGCCCTTGCTTTGAGGGTAGCATGAGCAGAGAGGCAGACATGCAATTGTTCACATTCTTCAGAGCAAAAGGGACACTGAGGATTGTGTGGGCTTGGAAAGATTGCATTTGCAAATCAAGTTCTCAGTTAATGGAAAACTTATTAGAGAAATCTTGACTTTCAATAATGAAATTAAAAGTTCACGCAAGTAGCGCAATTGATGGTACTCCGAATGAATCATAATTTACATTTAATTACAAAAGCAGAGCTCAGGTTGGGAGCCAATTAAGTTACCTGTTTTTCGTCTGCTATATTTTAGGATTTTGCAGCTGCACAGGATTGGTTTTTGAAAAATGTACATCAGCATGGTGCATTTAAACAGCACCCAGTATCTGTTTTAGTCAACGATTAAACACCTACTGTATATGGAAGATAGGATTCCAAGGGAATCTAAGAGAAGCACAAGAAACCCTTGACTTCCTCCTTCTAGAACTCTACCACTTTTCTGCAGAGAAAGCACAGTTACAACTGTTACATCCTGGGCACGTGGCACTGATAAATGAATAGTTAGGTATGGAGGTCTCAACCCAGGCTGGCATTTTCAGAGCGGATCCATGGAAGGCTTGGAACTTGAGATTAACAGGGTGATTTATTTAAAATCTAAATCAAGTATGATCCTGCCTCTCATTAAAATCTCTCCAATAATTCCATTCCTCCTAGGTTTGGGCATGACCTTCTCAGCAATGGGCTCAAAACTGTGCACTGTGCACTCTACCTGGACCCATATTTCATCTTTCTTCACTGTCAGACATCATGTCCCAGCAATACCAAACTACTTCAGTCTCTTGTCCACACAAATCTTTCCTCATTCTGTCCCTCTCTATGCCCCTCCCCTTTGCTCCTGACTCAAGCCTGGCCATCCTTCACCCCTCAGGAAAGGGTATCAGTACATGACCATTTGCATGTTGCTCCACCCACTGCTGCATCACACAGTTCATCCATGCCTCCTTCCACTCCCCGAAAACAACTTTAACAAGAGGGTGTGGCTAAGACATGTCTCTTTAACACCTGCTTTGGATCTAGGCTTTCAAAGAGTTCTACAAGCCTGTCCATACACTGAGACTTGGTCTCCCAGAGAAGCTCTGTATGGCCACATAAAGTCTAGTATATGGGGGACCACTTCTGAAAGAAACATACATGCCTCAGCTCAGCACATTGCAGTCAGCAACCAGCCCTGCTCATGCAGAGCCTGCATCCAGTGCCGTGGGCTCTGGTGCCTGGGACACTGCCTGGATGACTAGAAAGAAGTTGGCCATATAGACACCTTGAGTTGGATGTTGTTCCTACCAGTTACTGGCTGAGTTACCTGGACCACACCTCTTGGTCAGTCTCAGTCTGCCTTTCTATAAAATGGGACCAGGAGAATTAACTACCTTATCTCAAAGACATAAGCTAAGCCCCAGGTCTCAGACTACACTTAGAAAAATGACAGCTCTTATTCTGTCAGGTCAAAGCACCCCGGGTGAACACTGCTGGCTGGCCAGAATCTGTAACCACAGCTATGACCAGGGCCATCTCCGATGCTGACCCTGTCAGGCCTCAGTTCAGTTCAGTCACTTGGTTGTGTCCGTCTCTTTGTGACCCCATGGACTGCATGGACTGCAGCACGCTGGGCTTCCCTGTCCACCACCAGCTCCTGGAGCTTGCTCAAACTTATGTCCATTGCCAGGCCTGGGTAGAAGCAATATAATTCCTCAAGCCCATTTCCCTGGTACCATCTTGAGGCAGAAACAGGAACTGCAGGCCCATTTCCAGAGCTTGCTAGCTCTCTGGTGCAGGACTGTGAGGAGGATGCGGGTAGCGCACTTCCGGAGCTGCCACCAGACAGACAGTTTTGGATTTTAATTAAGGTTAAACTTGGTCATAGGCTTCTAAGATTACAAAGACCTATGGCCCCAGTGTGGCTTTGCCAGCTGTTTCTAAGCCAGCACGTGGCTGTGGGCTCAGGGAATTCCTGAGAACCCAGTTGCCAGGCAGGGGTTACCGCTAGCATTCCAGGCTTTATCTACATTTTGGCTTAAAATCTAGGAGGGACAAGCAGTCTCCACCATGGCTTTCCTCCCGTCTGTCCAAACCAGGCATTCTAACGGTAAACTGCATCCTTTCTTTGCTAGTGCATTGCTCCAAGGTCTACAGTGCCCATAGAATGGTTTTGCCAGCACACATGCAATCTGAGCCAGCAAGCCATGCCCTCAGGACAGAGAGACTGTCAAGATGGAGATGCAGAGAGATGGCAAGTGGGGAGACAGAGTCCAAAGCTGGATCCCTGGCTCCGTGCCTCTCTTGAAATCTAGGCTCCCAGATCTAACCTCTGATGGCATCTCAACCTGTGTAACCAGAAGCTGATGTGTTCAGCTGACCTCACCAGTGCCCTAGACCTAAGCTCCTCCAGGACACCCAGGTCAGCACATGGCACATCTAGGACAGGTAGCCCAAGCCAGCCCTGGGGTCCCAGGTGCTAAGCCTGAACAACTGACACACAGAGATGCACCATGCTTTCCTTAATTTCAGAACTGTGAGCAGGTTCAGGGTGACATTGTGTCCAAATAAAGATTTCTGTTTAACCAGATGCTGTTTACACACAAGCTCTGGAAAGATTCTCCTAGAATCAAAGGAAAAGCTAGACTGGAAGAAGCCTACTCTTTTCTGCCTGACTTCCAGTCTAACAAGCCCAAGGCCTGAAAAGTCAGGGTCATTTGGTACCCCCTACCCCGGGGAAAAGGAGTACAACAAAGCTGTATATTGTCACCCTATTTATTTAACTTATATGCAGTGTACATCATGTGAAATGCCAGACTAGATGAAATCTGAAAAATCATCAACAACCGCAGAAATGTAGATAATATCACTCTAATGGCAAAAGTGAAGAGGAACTAAACAGCCTCTTGATGAAGGTGAAAGAAAAGACTGAAAAAGCTGGCTTAAAACTCAACATTCAACAAACTAAGATCATGGCATCTGGTCCTATCACTTCATTGGAAATGGAAGGGGGAAAAGTGGAAACAGTGACAGATTTTATTCTCTTGGACTTCAAAATCATTGTGGATGGTGACTGCAGCCAAATATTAAAGATGCTTGCTCCTTGGAAGGAAAGCTATGACAAACCTAGACAGTGTATTAAAAAGTAAAGACATCACTTTGCTGACAAAGTTCCATACAGTCAAGGCTATGGTTTTTCCAGTAGTCATATATAGGTATAAGAGTTGGATCTTTAAGAATGCTGAGTGCCCAAGAATTGATGCTTTTGAATTGTGGTGCTGGAGAAGATTTGAAAATCCCTTGGAAAGCAAGGAAATCAAATCAGTCAATCCTAAAGGAAATAAACTCTGAATATGCCAACGCCTTTGACTCTGTGGATCACAATAAACTGTGGAAAATTCTGAAAGAGATGGGAATACCAGGCCACCTGACCTGCCTCTTGAGAAATCTGTATGCAGATCAGGAAGCAACAGTTAGAATTGGACATGGACCAAGACTGGTTCCAAATAGGAAAAGGAGTACGTCAAGGCTGTATATTGTCACCCTGCTTATTTAACTTATATGCATAGTAAAACATGAGAAACTCTGGGCTGGATGAAGCATAAGCTGGAGTCAAGATTGCCAGAAGAAATATCAATAACCTCAGATATGCAGATAGCACCACCCTTATGGCAGAAAGTGAAGAAGAAGAGCTTCTTGATGAAAGTGAAAGAGGAGAGTGAAAATGTTGGCTTAAACCTCAGCATTCAGAAAACTAAGATCATGAAATCTGGTCCCATCACTTCATGGCAAATAAATGGGGAAACAGTAGCTGACTTTATTTTGGGGGGCTCCAAAATCATTGCAGATGGTGATTGCAGCCATGAAATTAAAAGATGCTTACTCCTTGGAAGGAAAGTTATGACCAATCTAGATAGCATATTAAAAAGCAGGGACATTTACTTTGCCAACAAAGGTCCGTCTAGTCAAGGCTATGGTTTTTCCAGGAGTCATGTATGGATATGAGAGTTGGACTATAAAGATAGCTGAGCACCGAAGAATTGATGCTTTTGAACTGTGGTCTTGGAGAAGACTCTTGAGAGTCCCTTGGACTGCAAGGAGATCCAATCAGTCCATCCTAAAGGAGATCAGTCCTGGGTGTTCATTGGAAGGATTGATGTTCAAGCTGAAACTCCAATACTTTGGCCACCTGATGTGAATAACTGACTCATTTGTAAAGACCCTGATGCTGGAAAAGATTGAGGGCAGAAGAAGGGGATGACAGAGGAAGAGATGGTTGGATGGCATCACTGACTCAATGGACATGAGTTTGGGTGAACTCCAGGAATTGGTGATGGACAGGGAGGCCTGGTGTGCTGCATTCCATGGGGTCAGAAAGAGTTGGACATGACTGAGAGACTGAACTGAACTGAATTCATTGGAAGGACTGATGCTGAAGTTGAAGCTCCAGTACTCTGACTACATGATGTGAAGAGCTGACCCATTGGAAAACACCCTGATGCTGGGAAAGATTGAAGGCAGGAGGAGAAGGAGGAGACAGAGGATGAGATGGTTGGATGGCATCACCAACTTAATGGACATGAGTTTCAGCAAACTCCAGGAAATAGTGAAGAACAGGGAAGCCTGGCATGCTGTAGTCTATGCGGGTCACAAAGAGTAGGAGGGCATGACTTAGCAACTGAACAACAACCCCAGGGGGCAGCCAGCAGGAGCTAAGGGCCTCTGTGTGGATGGCCATGGAGCAGGAAGATGTGAAAACTGTGTTCCCAGGTGGACCCACCATCCCAGCCTGTCTCCCCACCTGAAGGCCTGAATGCACACCTGAATGAACACACACCAGACTCCAATCCTATACTGTGGGAGCAGAGTGCACTCCCAATGATGGGAGGACCCTCCTCATCTTCCTTGTCTGCTGTCCTTGTGGCTAATTCCAACCCTCCCCATCCTCTTCTCTCATCTCACATACAATGATCATAATTCAGCCATCTCCTAACCACACTTGAGTCTTCCTCCAGTTACATGACACTAGGAATATCTCATAGACACTAACAACACCAATAGTTAGCAGAGCTTGGATCTGGGTCCAGAGGGTCCCAGACCAGTCCCACTGTATTCTCACTCCTTTGCAGGTGTCCACTTTACCAGCAAGCCAGGTGCCATGTGGGAGAATAAATGAGCAAGGGACGAAGAGGAGAGTGCTAACTGTCCTTGGCTATCCATCCTTCCCCTGATTCTTTCAGGAACAGAACCATCCAATAGCCACCAGCCACAAACCACAGTCCCACCTGTATTTTCAGCGATATGTGGCCACATGACCCATGTGGCACCACAGAGTGTAAGCAGGGTGCACGTGTGCAACTTCCAGAGCAGTCCCTTGAAAGGAAGTCGCTTGGCCTCTGTTCCTCTTCCTCTTCTCTTTAGGGCAGGAATGAAAAGGGGGCAGAGCTTAGGCCCTGATGATGAAGATGGGCTGCAAGGGAACAGAAGCAACGGGAGAGCACAGACCTGGGTGAATTCTCAGAGTGGCGACATCCACCCACCTGATCACCTACCAGTGTCCACTTTAACAAAAGAGAAACACAGCCTCTCTTTCTCACTTAGGCCACCAGTGTTTGGCCTCTGTTAAAGCTTCTGACAAGCTTTGAATCTACTTGGAGAAATAGGATTTACAGATGAGGATTCATTCATTGTGCTGAGTTTCCTCCATTTTCCGCTCCCAGGCAGCTCTCCATCATCTTCCCCTGGGATCTGCTCCCTAGGATCTGGAGGGTGACCCAGACAGCTGCACCAGCTGGCTTCTAGTTTGGCTCATGGATGGTGGAGTGGGGGACAGGAGGAAAAGGAGTGCAATAGAAGATCAGAAGGCAGAGGGCCCTCCCTACCTGCAGGTCACTTTATTTCCCAAAGTTTACAGCTCTTAGGGGAGGCCCTCTGCAGGTCCAGCTGCCAGTGAGGAGCATGCTCCTTGCTCAACACTAAGGTATAACTGATTAGCCATTACTGTATGTGATACATCTCAGAGTATTTTGCATTTTATAATAAAATAGGTAGAAATTACTGCCTTAACCACATGCAACTGTCTTCAGTATTTTACCTGAGAACCTTTATAGATGCTGACCCCTTAGCTGCATTCATACTTTTCTTTTAAATGTTGAAAGCATAATATTATATGCTATGGACAGACTTGTACACTCCCAAAATTCATATGTTGAAGCTTTAAACCTCAGTGTGATTGTATGTGGAGACAGGGTCCTTAGGAGGTAATTAAGATTAAATGAGGTCATAAACTGTAAGGGCCTAATAGGGTAAGATTCAGTTCAGTTCAGTTCAGTTCAGTTCAGTCGCTCAGTCATGTCCAACTCTTTGAGCTCCCATGAACTCCAGGCCTCCCTGTTTATCACCAACTCCCGGAGTCCACCTAAATCCATGTCCATTGAGCCGGTGATGCCATCCAACCATCTCATCCTCTGTCATCCCCTTCTCCTCCTGCCTTCAATCTTTCCCAGCATCAGGGTCTTTATAAATGAGTCAGCTCTCCACATCAGGTGGCCAAAGTATTGGCATTTCAGCTTCAACATCAGTTTCTCCAATGAACACCCAGGACTGATCTCATTTAGGATGGACTGGTTGGATCTCCTTGAAGTCCAAACGACTCTCAAGAGTCTTCTTCAACACCGCACTTCAAAAGCATCAATTCTTCAGCGCTCAGCTTTCTTCACAGTCCAACTCTCACATCCATACATGACCACTGGAAAATCATAGCCTTGACTAGATGGACCTTTGTTGGCAAAGTAATGTCTCTGCTTTTCAATATGCTATCTAGGTTGGTCATAACTTTTCTTCCAAGGAGTAAGCGTCTTTTAATTCCATGGCTGAAGTCACCATCTGCAGTGATTTGGGAGCCCAGAAAAGTAAAGTCAGCCACTGTTTCCACTGTTTCTCCATCTATTTGCCATGAAGTGATGGGACCAAATGCCATGATCTTAGTTTTCCAAATGCTGAGCTTTAAGCCAACTTTTTCATTCTCTTCTTTCACTTTCATCAAAAAGCTCTTTAGTTCTTCTTCACTTTCTGCTATAAAGGTGGTGTCATCTGCATAGCTGAGGTTATTGATATTTCTCCTGGCAATCTTGACTCCAGCTTGTGCTTCATCAGCCCAGTGTTTCTCATGATGTACTCTGCATATCAGTTAAATAAGCAGGGTGACAATATACAGCTTTGACATACTCCTTTTCCTACTTGGAACCAGTCTGTTGTTCCATGTTCAGTTCTAACTGTTGCTTCCTGACCATGTTACATACAGGATACCATAGAGACAGTGACGTTGTGTTCCACACCAGCACAATAAAGTGAGTCATATGGATTTTTTGTTTTCTCAGTGCATATAAAAGTTATGTTTATACTATGAAAGTAAAATTAAAAGATGCTTGCTCCTTGGAAGAAAAGTTATGACCAACCTAGACAGCCTGTTAAAAAGCAGACACATTACTTTGCCAACAAATATCCATCTAGTCAAGGCTATGGTTTTTCCAGTAGTCATGTATGGATGTGAGAGTTGGACTATAAAGAAAGCTGAGCACTGAAGAATTGATACTTTTGAACTGTGGTGTTGGAGAAGACTCTTGAGAGTCCCTTGGACTGCAAGGAGATCCAACCAGTCCATCCTAAAGGAGATCANTATGTAAGTAAGTAGACATATGTAAGTAAGTAGACATATGTAAGTAAGTAGAATTGCAAAAATTAAAGGTAAGGGGGGAATATTAAAAGCAGCAAAGGAAAAGCATCACATTACATATAAAGGAATGCCCATGAGACTATCAGATGACTTTTCAGCAGAAATCTATTGGCATCTTCTGGAAATCTTCACCGCTCAGATTTACAATGGTGGTTTTATGATCCTACTGATAATCAGTTGCTGAGCCCTCATTTGTCTTGCTCTGAGCCTTGTTTAGATTGAGCCTCCTTCCTCTTAACCATGCTGTTTCCACTTTCCATTTTGTACACTTTGCTTTTTGAACAAAAGCATGGCAGTAAAACAGGAATTGAGACTTTGCTTTCTCTCCTTCACCTTCTAATATTATGCCATATGCCATCAACAGTTGGACTCTGTCAACAAAACTTTTCAAATCCTTTTTTAAAATATTCATAACATATTTTCTATTTATGAAATTCTTCTGATCTTTCACCTTCCTTAGAATCTTATTCCAGATTTGTGCCATGCTTTGGCATTTATTATGTTAATTCCTCTTTAACATGGATGAATCAAATCTCAGAATAGCCTCCTTCTGCAGCTCCTTCTACATCTCCTTTCTTGGCTTTTCTTCCTCATCCAGGCCCCCTGAGCTAAGAGTGCCCCAGGGCTTAAACCTTGGACCTTATTCTTTCTCTGTCTACATCATCTCCCTGAAGTGTTTGCATCCACTGTAACTTTTAATATCAGATATATTCTGACAACTCTACAATTCACTGATCTGCTCATGAACTCAGTCTTCACCACAAAATCTATATCAAACTGCCTACTTGCCCTCTCCATCTGGATTATAACAAACATCCCAATTCCTTCCCGCAATAGTACCTGGCCTCCCTTCCTCTTTTAGTAAATGATACCCACAATCAACTGGGCTCCGCTGATAGCTAGACTGGTAAAGAATCAGCCTGCAATGCAGGAGACCTGGGTTCATTCCCTGCTTTGGGAAGATCCCCTGGAGAAAGGCATGGCAACCCACTCCAGTATTCTTGCCTGGAGAATCCCCAAGGACAGAGGAGCCTGGAGGGTTACAGTGCATGGGATCACAAAGAGTTGGACATGACTGAGAGACTAAGCATAGCACAGCACCCATAATCAACCAGTAGCTCAAGACAAAATCCTAGAGTCAATCTTATGACCACTTTCCCTTGTGCTGTACGTTGAATTCACTACTGATCCTGTTACCTTCACCTTCAAAAAGGTATCCAAAAAAAACCCAATATTCTTTTCATCTTATATCTTACCTTGACAAATGTGATGTAACCCTACATGGCCTCCCTACTTCCACTTCTGCCATATTATCTGTTCTTTCCACAGGAAGAGTTTTTCCAGATTCTTTTTCAGATCCCTGTTGGACCTTGCTAGTCAACACTCCATCTCAAGGAACACTTCCAGTCATAGTGGGGTGCTTTGCGCTTTGCCTGATGTATTCTTTCCAATATAGTTCATCTTCCCACTTCATTCAAATTTCAGCCCAAAAGTCAAGTCTTCAGAGACAGCTAAAATCACAACCTACCTATGCCCTTATTTCTTCATAGTGCTTATCATTACCTCATATATAATTACATTATATATCATTTGGTTACCTGCTTATGTCTCTCTCCCACCACTAGAAAGTAAGTAGCCTGGGGGCAGGAGCTCTGCCAATTTCAGGTCTTCATGTTGCAGAATCCAGAGAAGTATCTACATGGAGTAGATCTTTCTTAAACATTTGTTGATTCAGCAGATGACTTCAACACACCTCCTAAATCTCTCCACTGCAGACTTTGCAGAAAGCTGGATATGCAAGGGGACAGGAAAGGAAAAGACTCTGGTCAGGATGCTGGCCCACCTGCTGAGTGGATCATGAGCATCTTTGAGAGCTGAGTGTACTTGGGCTTAGAAAGTGATGGGGATGGAGAAATAAAAACAGAACCACAATAGCAAACTCACTGGGTGTTTGGGCATGATTTCAAGGGATTTCAAGTGGATTTCAAGGGATATCCAAGGCAATACTGCCCACCTAGGAATGTTGCCTGATTTGAAAAATCCTAGATCTACAAATCATTAATACAGTCAGGTGTATCCCCTATAAGGGAAATATGGCTCCCTGATCAATGGTCCCCATATGAAGAAATATTTGATTTAACACTTACTTGTGCTTCTTATGGGCTTTCCAGGTGGCTCAGTGGTAAAGATTCTGTATGTCAATGCAGGAGACACAGGAGACACTCTTTCGATCCCTAGGTTGGGAAGATCCCTGGTGGGGGAAATGGCAACCCACTCCAATATTCTTGCCTGGATAATCCCATGAACAGAGGAGCCTGGCAGGCTACAGTCCATGGGGTTGCAAAGAGTCAAATATGACTGAGTACACAGGCACTGTACTTCTTATGTGGGTCACATGAGAACTGACTAGAAAACCACTACCTCGTAAACATGTTGAGAGACACCTGAGTGGCATCTTCCTTAGCAAACTTGCATATTCAATCTGAAAACTTATTAGCAATGCTATGGTGACAGATCAAAGTGTCACATGACTCTCAGAGCTTGGGAAATGCTTGATGATTGGGCTGGGCCATTTCTATTATAGGAATTTTACCTTTGACAAGTGTTCAAAGCAGTGTGACTTCTGCTCTATATAGTGCCAGACCCAGGGATGGAAACTCTGGTCTTTAAAAACCACTGCTCATGGTATTATGAGACTGATGGCAACTGTGCAAATGATGGCTCGAAAAGAAAACCAAAATCAATCTGCCATCTGAGTTTTCCAAACGTTCAAGAATCCTGCATGATACTATGGAAGAAACACAGAATGTTGGATTTGTGGTAACTTTGGAAGTAACAGCAAGTATGGGAGACCTCTCTAATCAACATCCTCAGGTAAGATCACTAACAACCTCTTAAAGTGTTAACTTCAAGATCGACTTCCAGTGAAGAAAGTTTGCAAGCTTTCCATAGATGAGCTATATATTAGTACCTGCCATACTTTCCCACATTGCTGAGAGATAAGAGTTGGGGAGTCAGATGTCTTGGGGGGGACTATCATCAAAAACCCACAAGTTCTGGATGAACCCTACTGTGCAGACCCCTTTTCCATCCCCACTTCTGTGCTGCTCAGCGTGGTCCTCCCTACCCTCTCATACAGATGACTGCAGTGACCTATTCTCTGATCCCTCTGCCTCTACTCACTTACTACTAACCCACTGTTCAGCCTAGCACTCTTTGCTTTTTGTTCTTTAACTGAGTTTTAATTTCAGTTAAGATTATGCATACAGAAGGTTTAAAAAGTACTACAACAGACCTCTTCACTCCCCATATTTTCCTGACCTAGTAGGAAATGAAAGCAAAACTCTAAGGTGAAAGGCCCTAAAATCAGTTGAATGTGGTTTTAACAGGATTGGTAATTGACTTTCTGACCTCCAAATCTCCAGCTGACTGGCTGCACAAAACAGGGTAGGATATTTCATTAACCCTTCAGCAATGCAACCCTTCCCACTTCACAGGACTAATTTTTTTTCTTTAGACACAGCTTATTGTATATATGAATAACTGAATCACTGTGCTATATATCTGAGACTAACATATTATAAATCAACCATATTTCAATTTCCTTCCACCTAGGTGTCTCAGATGGTAAACACCTGCCTGCAATGTGGAAGANGCTTATTGTATATATGAATAACTGAATCACTGTGCTATATATCTGAGACTAACATATTATAAATCAACCATATTTCAATTTCCTTCCACCTAGGTGTCTCAGATGGTAAACACCTGCCTGCAATGTGGAAGAGCCAGGTTCAATCCCTGGGTGGTGAAGATCCTATGGAGAAAGAAATGGCAACCCACTCTAGTAATCTTGCCTTGAAAATGCCATGGAATGAGGAGCCTGGTAGGCTACAGTCCATTGGGTCACAAAGAGTTGGACACAACTGAGTGACTTCACTTTCACTTTCCTCCTACCTGGACATCACCAGATGGTCAATACCAAAATCAGATCGATTATACATTTTGCAGTCAAAGATGGAGAAGCTCTAAAGTAAGCAAAAAAAAAAAGACAGGGAGCTGACTGTGGCTCAGATCATGAACTCTTTATTGCCAAATTCAGATTTAAATGGAAGAAAATAGGGAAAACCACTAGATCGTTCAGGTATGACCTAAATCAAATCCCTTATGATTATACAGTGGAGTGAGAAATAGATCAAGGGATTAGATCTGATAGAGTGCCTGAAGAACTATGGACGGAGATTCATGACATTGTACAGGAGGCAGTGAGCAAGATCATCCCCTAAAAAGGGAATGCAAAAAAGCAAAATAGTTATCTGAGGAGGCCTTAATAATAGCTGTGAAAAGAAGAGAAGCAAAAAGCAAAGGAGAAAAGGAAAGATATATCCATTTGAATGCAGAGTTCCAGAGAATAGCACAGAGAGATAATAAAGCCTTCCGCAGTGATCAGTACAATGAAACAGAGAAAAACAATAGAATGGGAAAGAATAGAGATCTCCTCAAAAAAATCAGAGATACCAAGGGAACATTTCATGCAAAGATGGACAATAAAGAACAGAAAAGATATTGACCTAATAGAAGCAGAAGATATTAAGAAGAGGTGGCAAGAATACACAGAAGAACTGTACAAAAAAAGATCTTCATGACCCAGATAATCACCATGGTATTATCACTCACCTAGAGCCAGACATCCTGGAATGTGAAGTCAAATTGGCCTTAGGAAGCATCACTACCAACAAAGCTAGTAGAGGTGATAGAATTCTGGTTGAGCTATTTCAAATCCTGAAAGATGATGCTGTGAAACTGCTTCAATCAATATGCCAGCAAATTTGGAAAACTCAGCAGTGGCCATAGGACTGGAAAAGGTCAGTTTTCATTCCAATTCCAAAGAAAGGCAATGCCAAAGAATGCTCAAACTACCGCGCAATTGCACTCATCTCACACTCTAGTAAAGTAACGCTCAAAACTCTCCAAGCCAGGCCTCAACAGTACATGAATCATAAATTTCCAAATGTTCAACCTGGATTTAGAAAAGGCAAAATCAAATTGACAACATCCGTTGGATCATAGAAAAAGCAAGTGAGTTTGAAAATAAACTCTACTTCTGCTTTATTGACTATGCCAAACCCTTGACTGTGTGGATCACAACAAACTGTGGAAAATTCTGAAAGAGATGGGAAATACCAGACCACCTGACCTTCCTCTGAGAAATCTGTATGCAGGTCCTGGAGCAGCAGTTAGAACTGGACATGGAACAACAGACTGGTTCCAAATAGGAAAAGGAGTACATTTAACTTATATGCAGGGTACATCATGAGAAATGCTGGGCTGGATGAAGCACAAACTGGAATCATATTGCCGGGAGAGACATCAGTAACCTCACATACACAGAGGCAGAAAGTGAGGAAGAACTAAAGAGCCTCTTGATAAAAGACAAAGAGGAGAGAGAAAAAGTTGGCTTAAAACTCAACATTCAGAAAACTTAAGATCATGGTATCTGGTCCCATCACTTCATGGAAAATAGATGAGGAAACAGTGGCAGACTTTATTTGCGTGGGGGGGGGCGGGGCTCCAAAATCACTGCAGATGGTGACTGCAGCCATGAAATTAAAAGACGCTTACTCCTTGGGAAAAAAGTTATGACCAACCTAGATAGCATATTCAAAAGCAGAGACATTACTTTGGCAACAAAGGTCCATCTAGTCAAGGCTATGGTTCTTCCTGTGGTCATGTATGGATGTGAGAGCTGGACTGTGAAGAAAGCTGAGCGCCGAAGAATTGATGCTTTTGAACTATGGTGTTGGAGAAGACTCTTGAGAGTCCCTTGGACTGCAAGGAGATCCCACCAGTCCATTCTGAAGGAGATCAGCCCTGGGATTTCTTTGGAAG
>SJYW01012258.1:0-13922 GCA_006410735.1 Raphicerus campestris | reverse complement strand
TTTCTCTTACATCTTGATTCTTATCTACTGGCATATTTATATATATTTTTTCATGTAATACACTTATAATTGTTTTACAGTCTATGTCTCCCTATCAGTCCAGTTCATTCAGTTCAATTGCTCAGTTGTGTTCGACTCTGTGCGACACCATGAATCAATCGCAGCACGCCAGGCGTCCCTGTCCATCACTCCCCGAGTTCACACAGACTCACATCCATCGAGTCAGTGATGCCATCCAGCCATCTCATTCTCTGTCGTCCCTTTCTCCTCCTACCCTCAATCCCCTCCCAGCATCAACTCTTCTCATGAGGTGGCCAAAGTACTGGAGTTTCAGCTTCAGCATCATTCCCTCCAAAGAAATCCCAGGGCTGATCTCCTTCAGAATGGACTGGTGGGATCTCCTTGCAGTCCAAGGGACTCTCAAGAGTCTTCTCCAACACCACAGTTCAAATTCATCAATTCTTCGGCACTCAGCTTTCTTCACAGTCCAACTCTCACATCCATACATGACCACTGGATAAACCATAGCTTTGACTAGATGGACGTTTGTTGCCAAAGTAATGTCTCTGCTTTCAATATGTTATCTAGGTTGGTCATAACTTTTTTTCCAAGGAGTAAGCATCTTTTAATTTAATGGCTGCAATCACCATCTGTAGTGATTTTGGAGTCCAGAAACATAGTCTGACACTGTTTCCACTGTTTCTCCATCTGTTTGCCATGAAGTGATGGGACCAGATGTCACGATCTTCGTTTTCTGAATGTTGAGTTTTAAGCCAACTTTTTCACTCTCCACTTTCACTTTCACCAAGAAGCTTTTTAGTTCCTCTTTACTTTCTGCCATAAGGGTGATGTCATCTGCATATCTGAGGTTATTGATATTTCTCCCAGCAATCTTGATTCCAGCTTGTGCTTCTTCTAGCCCAGCGTTTCTCATGATGTACTCTGCATAGAAGTTAAATAAGCAGGGTGACTATATACAGCCTTGACGTACTCCTTTTCCTATTTGGAACCAGTCTGTTGTTCCATGTCCAGTTCTAACTGTTGCTTCCTGATCTGCATGCAGATTTCTCATGAGGCAGGTCAGGTGGTCTGGTATTCCCATCTCTTTTAGAATTTTCCAAAGTTAATTGTGATCCACACAGTCAAAGGCTTTGGCATAGTCAATAAAGCAGAAATAGATGTTTCTCTGGAACTCTCTTGCTTTTTCCATGACCCAGCTGATGTTGGCAATTTGATCTCTGGTTTCTCTGCCTTTTCTAAAACCAGCTTCAACATCAGGAAGTTCATGGTTCACGTATTGCTGAATCCTTCTTGGAGAATTTTGAGCATTACTTTACTAGAGTGTGAGATGAGCACAATTGTGTGGTATTTTGAGCATTCTTTGGCATTGCCTTTCTTTGGGATTGGAATGAAAACTGACCTTTTCCAATCCCCAGGCCACTGCTGAGTTTTCAGAATTTGCTGGCATATTGATTGAAGCAGTTTCACAGCATCATCTTTCAGGATCTGAAAGAGCTCAACTGGAATTCCATCACCTCCACTAGCTTTGTTCGTAGTGATGCTTTCTAAGGCCCACTTGACTTCACATCCAGGATATCTGGTTCTAGGTGAGTGATCACACCATTGTGATTATCTGGGTCGTGAAGATTTTTTTTTGTATTGCTCTTCTGTGTATTCTTGCCATCTCTTCTTAATATCTTCTGCTTCTGTTAGGTCCATACCATTTCTGTCCTTTGTCGAGCAGCTTTGCATGAAATGTTCCCTTGTTATCTCTGTTTTCTTGAAGAGATCTCTAGTCTTTCCCGTTCTGTTCTTTTCCTCTATTTCTTTGCATTGATCACTGAGGAAGGCTTTCTTATCTCTTCTTGCTATTCTTTGGAACTCCTCATTCAGAAGCTTGTATCTTTTCTTTTCTCCTTTGCTTTTTATTTCTCTTCTTTCCACAGCTTTTTGGAAGCCTCCTCAGACATACATTTTGCTTTTTTTGAATTTCTTTTCCATTGGGATGGTCTGGATCCCTGTCTCCTGTACAATGTCACAAACCTCTGTCCATAGTTCACCAGGCAGATCTAGGCCCTTAAATCTATTTCTCACCTCCACTGTAAAATCATAAGGGATTTGATTTAGGTCATACCTGAATGGTCTAGTGTTTTTCCCTACTTTCTTCAATTTAATTGTGAATTTGGCAATAAGGAGTTCATGATCTGAGCCACAGTCAGCTCCTTGTCTTGTTTTTGTTGACTGTATAGAGCTTCTNCTAAACCATTTTTATGTGAATGGTCATAGCACTCATAATAGGAAAAACTGCAAGCACTCTAAATAACCATCGATAGGAAAATGGTAAACAATGTGGTATATCCAACAATGAAACACCACCCAGCATGAAAAAGGAGGAAACTACTGAGTAAAGCAACCAGGGACACTGGTTTGATTGCCGGCAAGGGACACAAGATCTTAGAATGCTGAGAGGAACTGTATCTTGCCTGTGGTTATGAATACGAGGTGTGCACATCTGTCAAAGTTACTGAACTATACTTTTAAAATGGAAACAAGACCTGGAGCTGACTGTGGCTCAGATCACAACCTCCCTATTGCAAAAATCAGACAAACCAAAGAAAGTAGGGAAGGCTACTAGGCCATTCATAAAAGACCTAAATAAATCCCTTATTATACAGTGGAGGTGATGAATAGATTCAAGTATTAGATCTGGTAGACAGAGTGCCTGAAGAACTATGGAGTCAGATGTGCTACCCTTGTGCCACAAGATGACCTGAAGAACAATGGAAGGAGGTTCATAAGATTGTACAGGAGATAGTGACCAAAATCATCTCCAAGAAAAAGAAATGCAAGAAGGCAAAGTCGTTGTCTGAGAGGCATTACAAATAGCTGAGAAAAGAAGAGAAGCAAAAGGTAAAGAAGAAAGGGAAACATATGCTCAATGGAATGCAGAGTTTCAAAGAATAGCAAGGAGAGATAAGAAAGGCTTCTTAGTGAACAGTGCAGAGACAGAGGAAAACAATAAGATGGGAAAGACTAAAGATCTCTTCAAGAAAATTAGAGATGCCAGGGGAACATTTCATGCAAAGATGGGCACACTAAAGGACAGAAAAGGTATGGACCTAACAGAAGCAGAAGGTATTAAGAGGTGGCAAGAATACACAGAAGAACTATACAAAAAAGATCTTCATGACCCAGATAATCACCATAGTATGCTCACTCACCTGGAGCCAGACATCCTGGAATGTGAAGTCAAGTGGGCCTTAGGAAGCATCACTATAAACAAAGCTAGTGGAGGTCATAGAATTGCAGCTGAGCTATTCCAAATCCTAAAAGATGATACTGTGAAAGTTCTGAACTCAATATTGAAATATTTGGAAAGTTCAACAGAGGCCACAGGATTGGAACACGTCAGTTTTCATTCCAATCCCAAAGAAAGGCAGTGCCAGAGAATGTACAAACTACCATACAATTGCACTCATTTCACATGCTAGCAAGGTAATGCTCAAAATTCTTCAAGCTAGGCTTCAGCAGTACATAAATCAAGAATTTCCAGATGTAAAAGCTGGATTAAGAAAACGCAGAGGAACTAGAGAACAAATTTCCAACATTCAGTGGATTATAGAGAAGGCATTCCAGAAAAATGTCTATCTGCTTAACTGACTATGATTAATTAATTAAAAGACACTTGCTCCTTGGCAGAAAAGCTATGACAAACCTAGCATATTAGAAAGCAGAGACATAACTTTTCTAATAAGGTGCATATGGTCAAAGCTATGGTTTATCCAGCAGTCATGTACAAATGTGAGGGTTGGCCTTAAAAAAAGGCCATGAGCATGTCAATGTATGATAAAACCACTACAACATTTTAAAGTGATTAGCCTCCAATTAAAATAAATAAATATTTTTAAAAATAAAAAAGGCTGAGCACTGAAAAATTGATGCTTTCAAACTGGTGCTGCGGAAGACTCTTGAGAATCCCTTGGACAGCAAGGAAAACAAACCAGTCAACTCTAAGGAAAATCAGCCCTCAATATTCATTGGAAGACCGATGCTAAAACTGAAGCTCCAATACTTTGGCTACCTGATGAGAAGAGCTAACTTACTGGAAAAGACTCTGATGCTGGGGAAGATCGAAGGCAGGAGGAGAAGGGGACAACAAAGGATGAGATGGTTTGATGGCATCACTGACTCAGTGGACATAAGTTTTAGCAAACTCCAGGAGATAGTGAAGGACAGGGAAGCCTGGCAGGCTGCAGTCCATGGTGTCGCAGAGTCAAAGACACAACTTAGTGACTGAACAACACTTTTTCGTAATGTAAAAGTTACTTCAAAAATTAATTTAAAATTATTTTGAAAGGAAAATCTGAGAATGAGAGTACTGCTCACCTCCACTGTCACCTCTAGCCTTACCTAAGACTACAGCCTTGACTAGCCCTTGTTGTCCTGAGAAGCCACTCCATACCTCACGCAGGCCTGTGCTACTGTCTTCCCCACAAGCAGTAGGAGTCGTATTTTCACTGTCAGATTCACCATCAGGTTCCTGCCTTATCAGACTCTCAAGGTCCAATCTATCAATGGATTAAAGTCCTCAGTAGGGCACACCTAAGCCTCACAGCTGACTCCGCCAGCCTTCCCAGGGCCAACAATGACCATCCTTTTTAGCTCTGCCCTGTAAGCTCCCCTGTGACCCTGGCAGATGATCTAAAGCTTGACTCCTCGGAGTGTAATCCCCAGACCAGCAGCATCTGCAGTGGTCAGAGATGGAAAGTCCAGCCCTGGCTCTGAACTTCCATCTCACAATCTGCCTTGTGACATGACCCTGGGTCACTTGGATGGACACTAAGTTTTGAGAGACACTGAACTAACCTTTCTGAGCTTCAGATTTCTCTGTTAATAGTAACAACCACGCCTGCCTTTCCAGTTTCCAGGGGGACTGAGTGGATCACACTACAAGGCCACCTGCTCAACGGCTGTCACTTAGTAAGGTTATTCATGAACGTCCCTCTCCTGACTCCTGGCCCTGCTCCCCAGTCATTCCTGACAAACCTCAGGCGTGGTCAGTAAAAACGTTTGCGGGCAAATCTGAAGAGCCATCCTGGACGGCTGGATGACTGACTTCACAGAGTTGGAAATGTCACTGGAACCTCCAGAGCATGCAACATGGCCAGGAGAGAAGGCTGAACTTGCCGTCTGTCAGCAATCACAACCCACTCTTTGCCCCCTCCCCCGATCCTTGTGCTAATAATGGCAAATATAATGAATTCTGCTATGATTTGGAGGGGTGGAATGCAGGGGTGGGAGGGCAGTTTAAGAGAGAGGGTACATATATTTATGGTTAAGACTGACAGAAACCAACACAACATTGTAAAGCAATAAAAATGATAATGACAAATACATTCCCACATTCATCTGAATATGGCATTTCCAGCTGGGTCATCATTCCCAGTGTGTCACCTTGCTCTGAGGATAAAATTTAGATCTTTGTCTCTGAAACTTACCATTAATTCATCTGTCTGCCAACACTAAAGGAGATGGGACGCAGAGAGGCCTTCTATACAGAAACTATTTGCACTTCCTCCTCTCCCTGTCTTCCCAATTTTTCTTTCCCTTCTCCTGTCACCCTTTTTATCTTCCTCTGGGAAGATGGTTTTCCCTCCAGGCAGTTATCATTAGCTCCCAGGCAGTTGTGAGGATCAGCCGGCTACTGGTCTGTGAACTGGCTGATCCACAGTAGAAGCAGGGCTTCCTGCTAGCTCCCATAGGCCTCCCAAGCCTCTGGACCTAGTTGTCACTGAAGCCCAGGGGAAGCTGTGTGTGCTGACGGACAGCAGTAGTAATTCCCCCAAATGCCTGCCACTGCACCCCACAGNAAAACCAGTACTGAAGAGCCCTTTTCTTGAGTGCCCCCAAGACGCCCTCTTCTGTAATCCTCTATCACCCTTTGATTGCGTCCATCAAGTTTTATAATGGAATGATCACTTGTCTCTCTTTCCTCAGTTTCTGGGGAACTCATTGAGAGGAATAATCTTTTCTTGAGCATCCCTTGGACAGCAAGATCAAACTAGTCAATCCTAAAGGACATCAACCCTGAATATTCATTGGAAGGACTGATGCTGAAGCTGAAGCTCAGCTTCAGCTCTTTGGCCACATGGTGTAAAGAGCTAACTCGCTGGAAAAGACCCTGATGCTGGAAAAAACTGTGGGCAAGAGAAGAAGGGGATGAGAGGATGAGATGGTTGGATGGCATCATTGACTCAATGGACATGAGTTTGCACAAACTCCAGGAGTTGGCGATGGACAGGGAACCTGATATGCTGCAGTCCATGGGGTTGAAAAGAGTTGCACATGACTGAGCAACTGAACAGCAACAAAACTCCATGGGGGCATGATTTATTTCTGTTTTCATGGTTCAACACCTTTTTCCCAGATAATAGTGCCTGAGAAATAGTAGGTGCTCAATGCATTTGCTAAATGGGTGAATAAATTGCTAAATAGGTGAGTTGCAAAATAATTGCTAAATAAATGAGTTCACTGTAAGAAAATTAGAAATTGGAAAAATTTTTTAAAAAGAAAAATATAGCATTCACTTATACAAGCCACAATTGCACTCCTTGTGATTCACCCAAGAAAAACAAAAACATGTCCACTAAACCATTTTTATGTGAATGGTCATAGCACTCATAATAGGAAAAACTGCAAGCACTCTAAATAACCATCGATAGGAAAATGGTAAACAATGTGGTATATCCAACAATGAAACACCACCCAGCATGAAAAAGGAGGAAACTACTGAGTAAAGCAACCAGGGACACTGGTTTGATTGCCGGCAAGGGACACAAGATCTTAGAATGCTGAGAGGAACTGTATCTTGCCTGTGGTTATGAATACGAGGTGTGCACATCTGTCAAAGTTACTGAACTATACTTTTAAAATGGAAACAAGACCTGGAGCTGACTGTGGCTCAGATCACAACCTCCCTATTGCAAAAATCAGACAAACCAAAGAAAGTAGGGAAGGCTACTAGGCCATTCATAAAAGACCTAAATAAATCCCTTATTATACAGTGGAGGTGATGAATAGATTCAAGTATTAGATCTGGTAGACAGAGTGCCTGAAGAACTATGGAGTCAGATGTGCTACCCTTGTGCCACAAGATGACCTGAAGAACAATGGAAGGAGGTTCATAAGATTGTACAGGAGATAGTGACCAAAATCATCTCCAAGAAAAAGAAATGCAAGAAGGCAAAGTCGTTGTCTGAGAGGCATTACAAATAGCTGAGAAAAGAAGAGAAGCAAAAGGTAAAGAAGAAAGGGAAACATATGCTCAATGGAATGCAGAGTTTCAAAGAATAGCAAGGAGAGATAAGAAAGGCTTCTTAGTGAACAGTGCAGAGACAGAGGAAAACAATAAGATGGGAAAGACTAAAGATCTCTTCAAGAAAATTAGAGATGCCAGGGGAACATTTCATGCAAAGATGGGCACACTAAAGGACAGAAAAGGTATGGACCTAACAGAAGCAGAAGGTATTAAGAGGTGGCAAGAATACACAGAAGAACTATACAAAAAAGATCTTCATGACCCAGATAATCACCATAGTATGCTCACTCACCTGGAGCCAGACATCCTGGAATGTGAAGTCAAGTGGGCCTTAGGAAGCATCACTATAAACAAAGCTAGTGGAGGTCATAGAATTGCAGCTGAGCTATTCCAAATCCTAAAAGATGATACTGTGAAAGTTCTGAACTCAATATTGAAATATTTGGAAAGTTCAACAGAGGCCACAGGATTGGAACACGTCAGTTTTCATTCCAATCCCAAAGAAAGGCAGTGCCAGAGAATGTACAAACTACCATACAATTGCACTCATTTCACATGCTAGCAAGGTAATGCTCAAAATTCTTCAAGCTAGGCTTCAGCAGTACATAAATCAAGAATTTCCAGATGTAAAAGCTGGATTAAGAAAACGCAGAGGAACTAGAGAACAAATTTCCAACATTCAGTGGATTATAGAGAAGGCATTCCAGAAAAATGTCTATCTGCTTAACTGACTATGATTAATTAATTAAAAGACACTTGCTCCTTGGCAGAAAAGCTATGACAAACCTAGCATATTAGAAAGCAGAGACATAACTTTTCTAATAAGGTGCATATGGTCAAAGCTATGGTTTATCCAGCAGTCATGTACAAATGTGAGGGTTGGCCTTAAAAAAAGGCCATGAGCATGTCAATGTATGATAAAACCACTACAACATTTTAAAGTGATTAGCCTCCAATTAAAATAAATAAATATTTTTAAAAATAAAAAAGGCTGAGCACTGAAAAATTGATGCTTTCAAACTGGTGCTGCGGAAGACTCTTGAGAATCCCTTGGACAGCAAGGAAATCAAACCAGTCAACTCTAAGGAAAATCAGCCCTCAATATTCATTGGAAGACCGATGCTAAAACTGAAGCTCCAATACTTTGGCTACCTGATGAGAAGAGCTAACTTACTGGAAAAGACTCTGATGCTGGGGAAGATCGAAGGCAGGAGGAGAAGGGGACAACAAAGGATGAGATGGTTTGATGGCATCACTGACTCAGTGGACATAAGTTTTAGCAAACTCCAGGAGATAGTGAAGGACAGGGAAGCCTGACAGGCTGCAGTCCATGGTGTCGCAGAGTCAAAGACACAACTTAGTGACTGAACAACACTTTTTCGTAATGTAAAAGTTACTTCAAAAATTAATTTAAAATTATTTTGAAAGGAAAATCTGAGAATGAGAGTACTGCTCACCTCCACTGTCACCTCTAGCCTTACCTAAGACTACAGCCTTGACTAGCCCTTGTTGTCCTGAGAAGCCACTTCATACCTCACGCAGGCCTGTGCTACTGTCTTCCCCACAAGCAGTAGGAGTCATATTTTCACTGTCAGATTCACCATCAGGTTCCTGCCTTATCAGACTCTCAAGGTCCAATCTATCAATGGATTAAAGTCCTCAGTAGGGCACACCTAAGCCTCACAGCTGACTCCGCCAGCCTTCCCAGGGCCAACAATGACCATCCTTTTTAGCTCTGCCCTGTAAGCTCCCCTGTGACCCTGGCAGATGATCTAAAGCTTGACTCCTCGGAGTGTAATCCCCAGACCAGCAGCATCTGCAGTGGTCAGAGATGGAAAGTCCAGCCCTGGCTCNAATTAGAAATTGGAAAAATTTTTTAAAAAGAAAAATATAGCATTCACTTATACAAGCCACAATTGCACTCCTTGTGATTCACCCAAGAAAAACAAAAACATGTCCACTAAACCATTTTTATGTGAATGGTCATAGCACTCATAATAGGAAAAACTGCAAGCACTCTAAATAACCATCGATAGGAAAATGGTAAACAATGTGGTATATCCAACAATGAAACACCACCCAGCATGAAAAAGGAGGAAACTACTGAGTAAAGCAACCAGGGACACTGGTTTGATTGCCGGCAAGGGACACAAGATCTTAGAATGCTGAGAGGAACTGTATCTTGCCTGTGGTTATGAATATGAGGTGTGCACAACTGTCAAAGTTACTGAACTATACTTTTAAAATGGAAACAAGACCTGGAGCTGACTGTGGCTCAGATCACAACCTCCCTATTGCAAAAATCAGACAAACCAAAGAAAGTAGGGAAGGCTACTAGGCCATTCATAAAAGACCTAAATAAATCCCTTATTATACAGTGGAGGTGATGAATAGATTCAAGTATTAGATCTGGTAGACAGAGTGCCTGAAGAACTATGGAGTCAGATGTGCTACCCTTGTGCCACAAGATGACCTGAAGAACAATGGAAGGAGGTTCATAAGATTGTACAGGAGATAGTGACCAAAATCATCTCCAAGAAAAAGAAATGCAAGAAGGCAAAGTCGTTGTCTGAGAGGCATTACAAATAGCTGAGAAAAGAAGAGAAGCAAAAGGTAAAGAAGAAAGGGAAACATATGCTCAATGGAATGCAGAGTTTCAAAGAATAGCAAGGAGAGATAAGAAAGGCTTCTTAGTGAACAGTGCAGAGACAGAGGAAAACAATAAGATGGGAAAGACTAAAGATCTCTTCAAGAAAATTAGAGATGCCAGGGGAACATTTCATGCAAAGATGGGCACACTAAAGGACAGAAAAGGTATGGACCTAACAGAAGCAGAAGGTATTAAGAGGTGGCAAGAATACACAGAAGAACTATACAAAAAAGATCTTCATGACCCAGATAATCACCATAGTATGCTCACTCACCTGGAGCCAGACATCCTGGAATGTGAAGTCAAGTGGGCCTTAGGAAGCATCACTATAAACAAAGCTAGTGGAGGTCATAGAATTGCAGCTGAGCTATTCCAAATCCTAAAAGATGATACTGTGAAAGTTCTGAACTCAATATTGAAATATTTGGAAAGTTCAACAGAGGCCACAGGATTGGAACACGTCAGTTTTCATTCCAATCCCAAAGAAAGGCAGTGCCAGAGAATGTACAAACTACCATACAATTGCACTCATTTCACATGCTAGCAAGGTAATGCTCAAAATTCTTCAAGCTAGGCTTCAGCAGTACATAAATCAAGAATTTCCAGATGTAAAAGCTGGATTAAGAAAACGCAGAGGAACTAGAGAACAAATTTCCAACATTCAGTGGATTATAGAGAAGGCATTCCAGAAAAATGTCTATCTGCTTAACTGACTATGATTAATTAATTAAAAGACACTTGCTCCTTGGCAGAAAAGCTATGACAAACCTAGCATATTAGAAAGCAGAGACATAACTTTTCTAATAAGGTGCATATGGTCAAAGCTATGGTTTATCCAGCAGTCATGTACAAATGTGAGGGTTGGCCTTAAAAAAAGGCCATGAGCATGTCAATGTATGATAAAACCACTACAACATTTTAAAGTGATTAGCCTCCAATTAAAATAAATAAATATTTTTAAAAATAAAAAAGGCTGAGCACTGAAAAATTGATGCTTTCAAACTGGTGCTGCGGAAGACTCTTGAGAATCCCTTGGACAGCAAGGAAATCAAACCAGTCAACTCTAAGGAAAATCAGCCCTCAATATTCATTGGAAGACCGATGCTAAAACTGAAGCTCCAATACTTTGGCTACCTGATGAGAAGAGCTAACTTACTGGAAAAGACTCTGATGCTGGGGAAGATCGAAGGCAGGAGGAGAAGGGGACAACAAAGGATGAGATGGTTTGATGGCATCACTGACTCAGTGGACATAAGTTTTAGCAAACTCCAGGAGATAGTGAAGGACAGGGAAGCCTGGCAGGCTGCAGTCCATGGTGTCGCAGAGTCAAAGACACAACTTAGTGACTGAACAACACTTTTTCGTAATGTAAAAGTTACTTCAAAAATTAATTTAAAATTATTTTGAAAGGAAAATCTGAGAATGAGAGTACTGCTCACCTCCACTGTCACCTCTAGCCTTACCTAAGACTACAGCCTTGACTAGCCCTTGTTGTCCTGAGAAGCCACTCCATACCTCACGCAGGCCTGTGCTACTGTCTTCCCCACAAGCAGTAGGAGTCGTATTTTCACTGTCAGATTCACCATCAGGTTCCTGCCTTATCAGACTCTCAAGGTCCAATCTATCAATGGATTAAAGTCCTCAGTAGGGCACACCTAAGCCTCACAGCTGACTCCGCCAGCCTTCCCAGGGCCAACAATGACCATCCTTTTTAGCTCTGCCCTGTAAGCTCCCCTGTGACCCTGGCAGATGATCTAAAGCTTGACTCCTCGGAGTGTAATCCCCAGACCAGCAGCATCTGCAGTGGTCAGAGATGGAAAGTCCAGCCCTGGCTCTGAACTTCCATCTCACAATCTGCCTTGTGACATGACCCTGGGTCACTTGGATGGACACTAAGTTTTGAGAGACACTGAACTAACCTTTCTGAGCTTCAGATTTCTCTGTTAATAGTAACAACCACGCCTGCCTTTCCAGTTTCCAGGGGGACTGAGTGGATCACACTACAAGGCCACCTGCTCAACGGCTGTCACTTAGTAAGGTTATTCATGAACGTCCCTCTCCTGACTCCTGGCCCTGCTCCCCAGTCATTCCTGACAAACCTCAGGCGTGGTCAGTAAAAACGTTTGCGGGCAAATCTGAAGAGCCATCCTGGACGGCTGGATGACTGACTTCACAGAGTTGGAAATGTCACTGGAACCTCCAGAGCATGCAACATGGCCAGGAGAGAAGGCTGAACTTGCCGTCTGTCAGCAATCACAACCCACTCCTTGCCCCCTCCCCCGATCCTTGTGCTAATAATGGCAAATATAATGAATTCTGCTATGATTTGGAGGGGTGGAATGCAGGGGTGGGAGGGCAGTTTAAGAGAGAGGGTACATATATTTATGGTTAAGACTGACAGAAACCAACACAACATTGTAAAGCAATAAAAATGATAATGACAAATACATTCCCACATTCATCTGAATATGGCATTTCCAGCTGGGTCATCATTCCCAGTGTGTCACCTTGCTCTGAGGATAAAATTTAGATCTTTGTCTCTGAAACTTACCATTAATTCATCTGTCTGCCAACACTAAAGGAGATGGGACGCAGAGAGGCCTTCTATACAGAAACTATTTGCACTTCCTCCTCTCCCTGTCTTCCCAATTTTTCTTTCCCTTCTCCTGTCACCCTTTTTATCTTCCTCTGGGAAGATGGTTTTCCCTCCAGGCAGTTATCATTAGCTCCCAGGCAGTTGTGAGGATCAGCCGGCTACTGGTCTGTGAACTGGCTGATCCACAGTAGAAGCAGGGCTTCCTGCTAGCTCCCATAGGCCTCCCAAGCCTCTGGACCTAGTTGTCACTGAAGCCCAGGGGAAGCTGTGTGTGCTGACGGACAGCAGTAGTAATTCCCCCAAATGCCTGCCACTGCACCCCACAGCCCCTACACACACAGGCACCACTTCCTTTGTGCCAACTAATCCACTAAACACTCTGTGCAGTCTCCTTTAATCCTCTAAACCACTCTAGGGCCAGAGAAAATATCCCACCGGACCCCCCTCCACAGGTGAGACCCCAGGGAGGAGACTTGGTCTTTCAGGAAAGGCAGAGTAAGGATGCTGGTCCTGAGAGCTGGGGCTTTGGCAGGGGTGCTCATGCCTCCAATATCTCCCTCCCCTCACAAGGACCTTGGGATCTGCCTGGGATATCAAATCTATGATGTAGCATGACCCAGGCTCTCTGGACTTCCAAAAAGCCCTCCCCTGGCCTCCCTCAAGGAGAAAGCGCTGCCCCTTGTGTAAGAGGGAGTCAGGGTTAACAAAAGACAATGGCAGCTCTCCTCAGGAAGATGGAGCCCCTAAGAGCCAGCTAAGAGTTAACACAAAACAACGGCAGCTCTCCTCACGAAGATGGAGCCAGATGGAACCCCTAAACGCAAGTCACTGCTTAAAAATCCAGTGTCAAATGACAGTGTAGCCAGCACTCTGAGCAGTAATTGGCATTAAGAGAGGCTTGGAACTACAAACCAGTGATTTTCAGTTGATATTAAAAAAAAGGTAATTGACATTAAGTGCTATTTGGAGCAGCAGACTAGTGATTTGCAAATGACATTCAGTAAGAAATCATTTACATCTATTGCCCTTAAATAGGCGTGAGCTCACAGCGCTTGGGCAAAGGAGCAGGGGCTGGAAGGAGCTGGGAGACCATTAGGATCACAGAGGCTTCGCCCTCANTAATTGGCATTAAGAGAGGCTTGGAACTACAAACCAGTGATTTTCAGTTGATATAAAAAAAAAGGTAATTGACATTAAGTGCTATTTGGAGCAACAGACTAGTGATTTGCAAATGACATTCAGTAAGAAATCATTTACATCTATTGCCCTTAAATAGGCCTGAGCTCACAGCGCTTGGGCAAAGGAGCAGGGGCTGGAAGGAGCTGGGAGACCATTAGGATCACAGAGGCTTCGCCCTC